>JAVJIF010008215.1:0-83140 GCA_038442645.1 Agave tequilana
AAAACCGATGCGGGCGGTTGAAAACCGGCGCTTGCGACGGTTCCCAAAGCGGCGTTCCACGCGTCAATCCTTCACTGGGCTTTGACAATCGTGCGTGACGGTTCCAATTAACGCCTCATTAATGGCAGTTATTAGGGCCTGCCTATAAATAGGGTGCGCTCCCCTTCTATAATCCAAGCTTGGATTATTTCTCTTTGGATTGCTCTGAGAAGTCCCACCTTCTTCAAAAAAGAGTGTCTTGATAGGGATTCCGTCTCCATGGATGAATGTAATTCCAAGGATGAAGATGACCCAGAGCTCTCACGCTTCGGTTTTTCTCTTCAAGAAGAACCCCCTCTCGGATCATCTTGGACGCCTGCGTTGGGTGCAGAGAGGCCAACTCTGGCCAGAGGTCTCTGCTGGTATGTCCCCCGATGATGTGTATAGCCTGAACTTTGGCATAACCCTGAATGAAGTCCCGGTGCATTCCTTCTCTGGAATTTGTGCCAGTGACTTGACTTCTCTGAACGCGGGCACTTGACGCTGGCTTTGCCCATTGCGTTTCATGGCCACTGCCTTGGCGCGTTTCAGACCTGAATCTTGCAACTCCTGTTCACCCAACAGAGAGATGGCAATTTTTGGCGTTCTGAAATTCTTTGCGTCTGGTGCATTAGGCGCGGGTACAAACTGAGGCCGCGTTTGAATCTTATACGTGGCGCAGTTGACTCGCGTCTGTTTGACTGTGCGGGTTATTCCCGCGTCTGAAGTCTTGAATGGCTGCCGCGTTCTGTTACTCAGTTTCCTTTATAAAAATGTACTGAGTTCCAAATTTTTGACTCTCTTTTTATTCTTTGCAGGTTGGCTTGATGTCCTTTTCAGGTTTGCTGGGGCCCCAGAAAGAATATACCGGCTGGCGAACCTGCTCCACGTTCGTTTGTGAGAGATTAAATTATGGTCCTCGTCGTTTGTGAGAGATTAAATTATATCTCTGACGAGGACCCAACCCTCGCCAAGGTCTCTTCAGATCTGGTGCAAGAGACGGATAGGCTGAGTATCGGCGAGGGTGGTCCGGCGGTGCGGCGGCGGATGAGATCCTCTTCCTCTCCCTACCCCAGAAGTGACATCAAGGACATTCCGTTAGATGGCCTGCTGGAGGAAAGGGATGGTGATGAATGCAGGACTTTCTGCTGCCGCTGGACCTAGCGGAGGGTAGCATCCTTTGTGATGACTCCTAAACTTCCTCTCTACCCAGGAGTGACTCCATGTTCGTTGGATGGTCTCTAGGGAAAGAGACGCGCCTGAACGAAGGGTTGCAGGACCTTCTGTTGCCACCGGACCTCAAGAACACCATTGCTCTTAGTACTCAGCTAGGGCGCTTTCGACTTTTGCGTCATTGCCATGGCGCTATCGGTTCCCAATTGTGCAACTGGGATCAGATGCGGTTTCAAGGAGTGAGTACGGCCTCTGAGAGAGAGGGACTTCTTGTACTCCTTAATTGTAACACTCATCTTATTGTATAAGAGCGGTTTTGTATCACTTCATATGCTTGAATATCAATAAAAGTGACACTTTCTTTTTGCCTCTTTCTGTTGTCTTGAATGTTTGTTTTAGAAGCAAAAGAATGATTTTGGTGTACCCGCCACTTTATAAAAGAAAGTGACAAGTAGAGTGTGTACCCCCAGAGAAGGTGAACTTTTATCAAGGATTTGGGATTAACTTGATTAAGATCAGCTGGGGATTTTGATGGAAGCATTGTTTATCGGTGTAATGTTAACCAACAATGCCTCCAAAATGAATTTGATACTCAGTTGGGGAGAATATCAAATGAAACTAGACTCGTGGGGAATCTAGTGAGATTTTTACCGCTAGAGGTGTGATATTAACTTAACGGTTTAGAAGTAATCTTGTCAGAAGTGTAATATTAACTTGACAAGGACGTGAGTTAGAGGTGTGATATTAACCTAACTCATCAGCATCTCAGTTTTATTTGGAAAACTGAGGGCGTCACTGTCATAGGTGTGATGTTTAACTAACAGTGATAGTAATGCTAGAGGTGTAATGTTGAACTTGGCATTGGTCGTCTCGGCTTAAAGAAGTCGAGGAAAGGTCATAGCCATAGGTGTATTGTTGAACTTAGCAATGACTCGGATGCTAGAAGTGTAGTGTTAACTTGGCATCGTCCGTCTCGGCTTGGACAAGGAAGTCGAGGAAAGGTCATAGCCATAGGTGTATTGTGAACTTAGCAATGACTCGGATGCTAGAAGTGTAGTGTTAATTGGCATCGTCCATTTCAGCTTCGATATGGAAGTCTGAAGAAAGGTAACTGTCAGAGGTGTGATATTAACTTGACAGACTCGATGTACCGCTTAGAGGTATAATGTTAACTTAAACAGTAGTTTGTCAGAGGTGTGATATTAACTTGACAAGAATTTGCTTGCGATAGGAGCAATTTGAGGACCTGTCATTCTATTGATGAGAATTGACAAGTAGAATTTGAAGTGCCAGAGGTTATAGTGTTAACTTGGCAAATTTGAGAGTGTTACTTTATGCAGAGTTAACAAGCCAGGTTTGTACTCGACGAGGAGTATTCATTACCAGAGGATAGTGTTAACATAGTAATGATGCATTTTTGTGGTCCTACCATTCTATGGATGAGAATTGGTAAGGGATTTTTGGAGGGAAGAGTGGAATCAAGTCACTTAGGATTTTTAGCAAACCCTCAGCTATCAACGGATTTGAGGTGCCTTACCAACTACCGTTTGGGTTTAGGCTAGCCATGCTATTCCCCTCAGCATGATAAGTTGTCGAGGACTTATGTGGGCCTTAAAAGCCAACATTTCCTCTATCCTTAGCCGTCGGAGGCGTTGGATGTTTTGATCAGAGGTGTATTTTTTAACTTGATCGGCAGGATTTTAGCAAACCCGCATATCAACGGATTGAGGTGCCTTTACCAACTACCGTTTGGGTTGGGCTAGCCATGCTATTTCCCTCAGCATGATAAGTTGTCGAGGACTTATGTTGGACTTAAAAGCCAACATTTTCCTCTATCCTTAGCCGTCGGAGGCGTTGGATGTTTTTTGATCAGAGGTGTATTTTAACTTGATCGGTGGAAGAATGTTGGATGTTTTGATCAGAGGTGTATTTTTAACTTGATCGGCAGGATTTTTAGCAAACCCTCAGCTATCAACGGATTTGAGGTGCCTTTACCAACTACCGTTTGGTTGGGCTAGCCATGCTATTCCCCTCAGCATGATAAGTTGTCGAGGACTTATGTTGGACTTAAAAGCCAACATTTTCCTCTATCCTTAGCCGTCGGAGGGTTGGATGTTTTTGATCAGAGGTGTATTTTTTAACTTGATCGGTGGAAGAATGCCATCTAGAGATAGTATTTCTTCAGGAATTTGCCATTGATTGGCATCATGAGTGTATCGCCATTTGAGGTTATGAGGCGATACGATCCATTTGAGTAGACTGACTCTACCACAAACGGTCCTTCCCATTGGGTTGGAATTTTCCTTTCGTCTTGTGTGTCATGACCATGGGTCTTCGGACGGCTAAGACGAGGTCGCCTTTCTGAAAGTTCGCGATTTGACTTTCTTGTTGAAGGCTCTGGTGATACGAGCTTGATAAAGCTCGATTGTTGTTGGGCCTGCAGACGCTTGTCGTCCAAGGCTTCCAATTCTTGGAGTCGCTGTCGATGCTTCTCCTCTGTTGTCATCTCCGCGTCAAGGCGACGCGAAGAGATGGAATTTGGATTTCCAGTGGAAGGACGGCTTCGCATCCGTACACCAAGGAAAATGGCGTGGCTTTAGTTGGGGTTCGCACAGTTCGTGCGATAGGCCCATAAGCATCGCCCAACTTATCGTCCCAGTCTCGTTGACTTTTCGAGACGAATTTCTTGAGAAGCTTGCCAATAGTCTTATTGAAAGCTTCTGCGAGGCCGTTAGCGGGCGGATAGTATGCCGTTGATGACACACTCTGGATTCTGAACTTGGCGCAGAATCTCTGAAAAGCCTGGCTGATGAACTGGGGTCCATTGTCATGGACAATCCGCCGAGGCACACGAAGCGGTAAATAACGTGATGTTTCACGAACTTGATCACGTTAGAGATGTTTTACCTCCTTCAAAGGGATAGCTTCGGCCCACTTTGAGAAGTAATCGGTTATCGCTAGGATGAACCGATGTCCCTTTGATGATGGTGGGCTGATAGGACCAACCACGTCCATCCCCACATTTCGAACGGCCAGGTAGAGGTCGTAGAGTGGAGGTATCCTGGTGCTTGATGGATGAAATCGCCATATATTTGACAGGCGTGACATCTTTGGCATAGGCAACAGCATCGGCAACCATCTTGGGCCAGTAGTAACCCAATCTTTGGAGTTGGTTTGCCAGCTTCGGGCCAGGTTGATGAGCTCCACACGTACCATCGTGGGCTTCTTTCAACACTTCGTGGGCTTCTTTTGATGAGAGGCACCGGAGCAGGATCCCGTCATGCGATCTACGATACAATGTTTGCGAAATCGCATTGTAGTAGAATTTGGAGGCTTTCCTTCGGATGGCAGCCGCCTCCCTGGTGTCTTCGGGCAAGATGCCGTACAAGACAAAATCAATGTAGGGGAATCGCCAGTCTTTAAGCTCTAGATCGGTCGACACTTCAAGTGTTCCTTACCGCGACGATCTCCTGTTGACCTCTGGTAATCTCCGAGGGGACTTTTTGGGCAGTATAGGTCGTGGCTATAGACGAATACCTCTCCATTGCTCCAACTGGAAGAGCTAAGGAGGCAGCAAGAGATGCAAGTGCATCTGCATGCGCATTTTGCTTGCGCGGTACATGGTCGATGTAGAAGTTTGAAAACCTCTCGGCCATGTGGATTGTCGCGTTGTAGTAGGGTACTAGATCTTCATGCCTGACCTCATACTCTCCGCGAACTTGGCTGACGATGAGTTTGGAGTCCACCGTACGCCTCGAGATTTTTTAACCAATCTCATCGGCGAATTGCATCCCAATCAAAAGAGCGTTGTATTCCGCCACATTGTTGGAGCAGGGCTCGGTTAACGAGATAGCTCGGGGAATCACATAATTTTGTGGGGAGACGAGTACTACTCCTACCCCCGCAACTGCGTGTCCCTTAGGGCTTGTTCTTGATGCACCATCGAGAAAAGTTGCCATACTTGTCCTTCGAACAATGTCTGGGTCAGGCAGGCTTCGGCGACCTCGTCTGGAGATCCTCGTAGAGTTTAGCTGCCCTCGGATCTGGGTGTTCGGCTAAGAAGTCCGCCACCGCTTGTCCTTTAATGGCTTTTTGGTAGGAAGTGCATCTCGTATTGAGAGAGCAATATAGCCCATTTCGCCAGTCGGCCGTTCAATGATGAAGGCTTTGTCATGAGTAACCCAGGGGGTTGACTTTGGATATGACATTTATGGTTGGCCCACCAGATAGTGTCGCATTTTCTGAATAGCGAACACCAGTGCCAAACATTCCTTCTCGATCGGGTTGTACCGATGTTCGGCTCCGATCATCGTTCTACTTAGGTAGTAGAGATTGCTTGTTCTCGCCCTGGTCATCATTCTGAGCTAGTAGAGCTCCCAAAGATGATCCATTGATCGGACGTACACCAGGAAAGGCTTTCCGGATACCGGAGCTGCAAGGACTGGTGGTTGGGTGAGGTAGTGTTTGATCTCCTCAAACGCTTTTCGACAAGCGTCGTCCCAAATGAATGAAACACCCTTTTTCATCAGCTGGCGAAGGGTGGCATCTCCCGAAAGGTTTGATATGAACCTGCGGATGTACGCCAATCGTCCTTGTAATCCCCTGAGCTCCTTGAGGCTTCTGGGGGGTTGCATCTCTTGGATAGCACGGACTTTCTCCGGATCCAAATGGATTCCTGTGGAAGTCACAACAAACCCTAGGAATTTGCCACTGGCTACCCCCAGGAAGGACTTGGTGGGGTTCATCTTCAATTGATGAGCCCGCATGATGTCGAAGACCACCTTCAGATCAGCTATGTGATCTCCTTTAATGCGACTTTTCAAGCGATGTCGTCGACATAACATTCCACCGTTTTGCGTATCTGCTGATGGAAAATGGCATTCATGGCCCTTTGGTAGGTTGCCCCCGCATTCTTTAGACCGAAGGGCAGACGGTGTAGCAATATACCCCTAGAGGTGTCCTGAAGGAGGTGTGCTTTTCGTCATCGGGATACATCTGATTTGATTGTATCCTGAGAATCCGTCCATAAAGGACATTCGCTCGAATCCACAAGTGTTGTCAATCATGACATCGTGTGATTGGCAATGGGAATTCGTCTTTGGGGCAGGCCTCGTTTAGATCGCGGAAGTCGATGCAGATCCGGATCTTCCCGTCTTCTGGCAACGGGTACGATGTGGCTACCAATCGGGATGCTGTTCCTCCCTGATAAAGCCGGAGTCAATAAGCTTCCTGACTTCTGATTGGATTGCCTCCATTATTCGGGACGGAACCGTCGTGCTGTTGTTTGACAGGTTTTACATCCGGATTGATGTTGAGGCGGTGCATAGCCACTTGAGGATCAAGTCCAGGCATGTCCTCGTAATTCCAGGCGAAGACGTCTATATACTCTGTACAAGAGATATAAGATCCTTCTTCTCCGAAGTGACAGGCCGTCACTTATGAAGATGGGTTTAGGATTGGCTTCATCTCCTAGGTTGACTTGAACAACCTTGTCCTCTGTGGGTGGCTCACGCTATTCAAGCGGATATCCCAAAGAGCATTCAAATGTTGATCCAAGGGTCTGTATCAGATTGGATCATTCTTCATCTTCATCCTCCATATGGCTTGTCGAAACCATGTTACTGAAAGCCCTTTGAAGATGTTGCCGACACTGACATCTGATTCCCACGACGACGTGTCTGATGAGCAGTCATGACTTGACAGTCTCTCCGAATCAGAGGCTGATGGCACTGGAGTGATATATAGCCCAACCCCTGGCGCGTCTGATGATAGTAATCAGGGGTTTTCCCTTTCGGTACAAAGGACCGAAGCAGTGTTCTTTTCTTCTTTCCGAAGTTCAACCCAGGCCTGTTGGTTAGATCATACCCCATGCGCTTCATCATCTTGAGCGTTTTCGGTCATAATGATCGAACGATGAGGGGATTCATCCTCACCTTCCGATTCTTCGTGGGGCATTGGTTCAGACGCGATTCGCCCAAAAAGTATTGGTCTTTGGCCTTTTCGTCTGGCTGGAACCATGAATACAGACTCTTGCGCGTCTCCATTATCCTGGTACGTCCCGAAGGATGATTTTATGGTACATGCAATGATGTCAAAGCATCCATTGCCGACCAGACATCCTCATCTACGTCGGTACTAGTATCCGACGGTATTGAATCAGACTCACACGCAGGGAAATACGCGAAATCTAAATCTTCATTAATATACCAACCGCCTGCATCGTCGGTGGTATCAACATCGAGCTTATTAGTGCTCTTTACAAGTGGTTCCAGCTCCCACAGGCACTCTTTCTTTCTCCGGCTCAATGTCAGCTTCATTACCAGAGTCGGCTCCTCTGGTGTGGGGTTTCATTAGTCTCCTCCGGATCCTGATATAAGAGGGAGTCCGTGAAATAATTTTCAACCCTTTAAACGGATGCCTTTCGGCAATCAACGTTCGGACCTGTCCACTCTCGTCAATGTATTTCATGACTTGGTGGAGAGTAGAGGGAACGATGGAATTGCGGTGAATCCATGGTCGTCCCAGCAACAGGTTGTAGGAAGTGTCCGCGTCAATGACGTAACACGTCACTTCCGACTTGAGGCTCCCGATCTGGCATTTGAGCTTGATCTTCCCCATCGGGCGGGAGCTGTTGGCATTGAACCCGTAAATAGTTGTCTGGGTAGGGCTCAGACGATGGGTAGGAATGCCTAGAAACTGCATAACCCGGCGAGGTATGATGCTTAGCGCAGACCCTGGGTCTACCTGGATGCGGTTCACCTCGGATGACCCAATATACCCTGTGAAGTATAGGGGTCGGTCATGCTTCCCTTTAACTGCATGTCATCTGTTGTGAAGGTGATGCAGGGAGCATTTGGGGAGGTGTGGAGGCAATCCTCTACATCTTCCTCCCTTGGCACGCGGGTCATAAAGACCTCAGCATTTGTCAAAGCTTCTTGTAGAGCCTCTCTGGTTGACTTTGATAGCCTCAGGAGCTCATACAAGGTAATGCGTGCCGGGATGTTGGCTAATTGAGCCAAGACATCAAAACTGTAAGGTGTCGAGGATCCTTCCGTTACACCTTTCGCAAGAACTCGAGAAAACCGAGTTTCTTTCTGTTTCTCCCCAGGCTGTTTAGAGGAGGGCTTTGCTGGCTCTGCAGCTGGTTGTGGAGGAGCTATGGCTGTCTCGCCATACTGTTTCAGGTATGCCTGCCCCGAACGGGTTCCTGCCGTTGGTGGGTTGGGTTCCGCGGCCAGGACTATTGTATCCTCTTCCGAGTCAGTCAGCGAGGGAACTCAGTATCTGCTTCTCGGGAGGAAGCGCATATCACATGGCAAGATGAAGCCTTCCTTTGCCTTTGGACTTCCTATTGGTCACAGTCGTCCATTGTTGTTCGTCGACGAGGTCAGGGTGGACCCACATGATTCCCCTCGAGGTGTAGGGACGGGTACCAAGCCTTTCTCCCGCTGCTAATGAGGGTCTGTGTTGACCACCCTCAGTTCTCCTTTCGGGACAGAGATTACCCCACGGGGTCGGGGGTCGTGTCCCAAACTGGAGAATCGACGTCATGTGGCCGTCATCTTCTTCTGCTCCGGTCGGAGTTTTAATACCTCCGCGTCAATCAGAGCTTGAAGGATGTCCTTAAAGACGTAGCAGCTTTTGGTAGGATGTCCGAGCATCCTGTGGTATAAGCAGTAGGTGGGATTGTCGGTCTTGCCGACTTCCTCCGGGCGCCTAATTTCAGGGAGCTTCAGTCGATTGCTCTTGTTGAGTAGCTTGAAGAGCGAATCGACGTGTCCTCTTTGAAGGAATACTGCTTGTGGGGCGTGGCTGGCTTGAAGAGCCACTTGCCCTGCCTGTTTGAGGTTTGGTGGGAGATTTGGTCTCCGTCGCCAAATTATCCTTCCGCTTCGTCTGGAGGGAGGTGTCTGGTGCACGCCTTGTCGACCTCTCTGGCCTGGGCTTGCCTTCTTCCGCTCTGACGCGGGCGACAATCTCCTCAGCCTGTTCACCTTGCTGGACTAATTGTTTCCAGGTGCGGCTTTCAGCAACTCCTATTTGAGTAAGGAGTGAGGTTTGGAGATTATGGCGACATGTTTCCACCAGGGTGGCCTGGGTCATGCCGCTTGGACATCGGAGCGCCATGTTCCGAAATCTTTCTACGAAAGACTTAACGGACTCTCCCTTTCGCTGTTTTGTAGCTAAAAGGGTAGGGCATTGTGACTTCGGAGTCGTCTTCGAAGAAGCGTGTCAAGAACAGCTTCTCTAGATCCCCCAGTTCTTGATAGAACCCTCCGGGAGCTTCATAAACCACTCAAAAGCCAACCCTTTCAGGGTGCCGATGAACAGTCGCGCCAGGATGGCGTCATTATCTACCACATTCCCGGTCTGGGATTGAAGTAGTAGATGTGCTGGTGGGTGACCCCTCCCGTCGAATGCTTGGAGGGTTGGAGCCTTGAACTTAGGAGGGTATGGAACTAAGTCCCACTCAGCCGGATAGGGCCGGACCACTCCTGCTTCTGGAGGTCCTTGCGATGGCAAGGGCCTCGAGGCGTCGTTCCAATTGACTCACCCTCTTAGCATGAGTCTTCTCCTGGTCTTGGTCGCTTTGCCTGCGACGAGGGCTTGGACACATCCGAGGTAGATCGTCGTGTCTCGTCAGAAGATTCGGAGGGTGGGCTTCCTCCCTTTCTCCCTTTCCCCTTCGGTCGTCTAGGAGGAGATCTCGCTCTTTCTTCAAGCAATTTCTCAAGCATATGCTTAAGGAGTCAATGGATCTCTGTTGAGAGGCGATTATATCCATCTGGTGCTTCTGTGTCTGTTCTAAACGCCTGGTCGTCTCCTCAGGAGTGTCGGCCATGTAGGCGGAAGCCTCCTTCTCGACGGAAGAGTTTGAAGCCTGCGACTCCACTATAGCGGAGTGAGAACCACCCATTCTAATACCGCGGGCTAAGGCATTATAGTCAATTGGGGGAATGGCCCCTGTCGGGTGCGAGTGTGTTGATACACCCCCTCCGGTTCAGAGTCAGATTCCTCTGAGTTGACCATTAGTTGTTTCCCTTTCTGCTGCTAGTCATGTTTGCAGTAAGCTCGGGTATTCAACGTCTGAGAAGGTTCTCCTCCTGTGGAGCGTCTTCTTTTGGCTGACGGGGGAATCAGGGTCAGCTGTCGAATTAAAGATGGCTGGTGCACGCCTGACTCGCAATGACATCCAGAGAGCATCTGGATGAGCTGTTGACAGCAGCATGGAGAAGTGGCCTGATTGGCACTCCTTTTCCTTGTCAAATAATCTCTCAGATCCGTGGGAGAGGGATTAAATAGACTAGCCTCGCGACGTGGAAGACGGGAGGAAGTCATGCGCTGTGCTGTCTGGACACAGGTTTCAGAAACGCGGCTGTCGCGTCGCGGCTGCGTCACGCGCGTCTGGCGTCTCTGTTGATATGAGACGCGACTTTCGCGTTGCTGTCTGCTGCGTTGGAGCAGGGAGACTTGGGAGAGAGTGGGCTGCTGGGCCCCACGCCTATGGGCGCGTGCTTCCTGCGTTTGACGAGACGCAGAAGCTTCGCTTTGGCGTTTGGCAAGTTGGTCTTCAGAAGGCTCAACTTGGGGAGTCTCGCGTTTGGGTCGCCAAACGCGGATCTCTCGCACTGGATGAGGTGCGGGCAAGGCATCGGATCGTACGCTGCGTCCAACCCCAGTCAGAAAACCAACGGTTCCAACTGAGTGTTGAGCGCGCGTCTTCTCTGTCGACGCTCGGCATTCCGATTGCGTCGTGGAGGAGAAGAGAGAAGCCAACAACTTCCTGGTTTGTAGAACCAGGGGTGTTTGCCACGCGGGTCTCCTGAGAGACGACGCTGCGGGGCGTTCTGTGCGACACGGTCGATCGCACCAGTAGATGTGCCGGGGACCACGCGGGCCTTCAGAGAGGCGTTGGCGCGTGTGTTCTGCGCGACGCGGTTGATCGCAGCAGAGGTGTCTGAGGTTACGCAGGCCTTCTGGGAGGCGTCGGCGCGTGAACCAAACTTGGCACAGTGGGCAGCAGGAGCACCCGACAGAGCCTCAGATTGGGCTTCGGGGGGCTGTCCACTTGAGACCCTGCGGCAGACGCGGGTTTGGGCTCTTGGAGCCAGAAGAGAGGAACTCTTCATACTTCGCCTGGTCGAACTCGACGACGAGTGATTCGACCATTTCCCCTTACGGAGAACGTCATCTTGCACCACGGTGTGCGCTCGTCAGTAACGAAGGTAGTCCCCAGCGGAGTCGCCATCTCTTGTTTGCGTCGGAAAAAGAAAGAGGGAATTGTTGTAAAGATTTCTTTGAATCAGATGAAAAGATTACAACAAGACTTTTCCTTCCAGTTACAAGGGAGGGAGGATGTTGAAGCTTGAATCCCCCTTTGTTTAATGTTGGGTTCTTCGTGTGGCGGTGGAGAGTGAATCTGTTCTCCGTTGACCAGATGACCGTCCTGGACGTCGGGGGTCTTCTCTTCGGTCGGTAGAAAGAGTAACTCAGCTCCGTCTACCAAAACTCTCAAAAAGGAGGTAGGCGAAGAGCGGCTAGTACTCAGTAAGCTCGCTGAAGAGTCTCCTCCCTCTGTCTGTTGCTGAAGTTGTGCTTCCCTCTTGATGATCCTCTTGCCTGGATTTGATCGATCTTGATGATGCCTTGACCTTCTTAATTCTCGACTTCTCCAAAGCTTCGATCTCTCCAAAAGCTCTCATCTCTCCTTCATAGCAAACAAGGCTATTTATAGGGGTCTCAGGGGGTGAAGGTGCCTCCTGAAAACGCTCCCGAATGAGGGGCCACTACCCGCTACATGCGCGGTGACTGGCCCGCAATCAGGGCAGTTGCAACTGAGACGCGGGCGTTGGCAAAACGCGCCTTAAAGTTTGAGACGCGGGCGTTGAGGACAAACGCACCCTAAAGTTGAGACGCGGGCGTTGGGCCAAACGCGCCTTAAAGTTTGAGACGCGGGCGTTGAGACAAACGCACCCTAAAGTTGAGACGCGGGCGTCGAGCCAACGCGCCTTAATGCTGAGACGCGAGCTTCGGGCCTTCACGTCTGGACGCTGAGGCGCGGGCGTCGGGCCGACGCGCCTTGATGCTGAGACGCGGGCTTCGGGCCGACGCGTCTGGACGTTGAGACGCGGGCTTGGGGCCGACGCGTCTGGACGTTGAGACGGGGGGTGTAGAGCCAACGCGTCTTAATGCTGAGACGCGGGCATCGATTTCTCGCGTCTAGAGCTTGAGACTCTGCTCCTTAATGGCTTGTCGTTAGTCATTTTATACAGCCTACAGAGACGGGTTGGACCAGTATCGAATTTTATTATTATTTTATTTGAAAATTTCAAATTTACCACAATTGGGAATATTTTGAGCTGTTGAGGGCTAAAAAAAATAAAAATAATAAAATAGGGGTCTAAAACTAATTTTTTCATCTCACATATATAATAATATAGGACTTTTAAAAAGAAAAATTAACAGGAGGGGTCGGGAAAATTTTCCCCGACCCGATTCATCCCGTGATTCGTCACGGGACGAATCTGACTCGTCCCGTTTAAACGGGACGGGTCAATTCGGGTTGACCCGCCCCTTAACGGGGCGGGTCCGGGTTAACCCGCAACCCGCCCTGTGCGACTCAAACGGGTCCGCACAGGACGGGCGGGGCGGGTCGAAGCGGATCGACCCGCCCCATTAGCCATCCCTATGTATGCCAAACATCTAACAGTATTTTCTTTCTTTTTCTCTTTGCAGGACCACATGTAGGTAAAGGTCAAACAGCTGGGGGATTGTTCCTTGTGGGAGACAAGAGACCAAAGAGATCGCCTCTGGATCTCTTCTTGATATGAAATGAACATTAAGCAAAGGCACATGGGTTTATCCTCCAAGGCACATGGGGTTACACTTTTTATGTATAGTGCTCATAATTTTGTTCTTGAGTTGGTGTAAGTGAGAAGCTGGTCTCAAAAGGGACTTTGCACTAGATATCATGGTTTATGGTTCTGTGTCGGCCAATTGTTTCTAATATCAATATCATCACTATCAATAAATGGCAATATCACCCCCCCAATACTTGCCGAAATTATAATGTTACTATGATATCGGGTACCTTAAAACACGATACAATATGGCCGATACATATCGGAGTCGGTTCATATTTCAAACTATGCTAGAGATCCTTCCATTTAGCTCTCTGAACAAAATTTTTCTCTGTACATTTCATCAATGTTCCTTCAGTAGGAGGTGAATGATTGTAGAACTGTAGTTCGACATATGATACAGGAAACTCAGATTCAGAGATGACACAGATTAAGCAGTTACAATGTAACAAAGAGAAGCATCATCTGAGGTCCAATTTGCTCCACTGGCTTTCATAAGGCAAAATAAACTAGTGAAATACTAGGATAACACTATACAAAATGACTGCACAGAACAAGATTTTTTTTTTTTTTGGAGCAATAACAGTTTCTCAAGATTCATTCAAAAAAGAAGTAAACAACAAGTATTCTACTCAAATTCAAGACTAAAATTGTCCTATCACTTAAATGTGAAAATGTAAGCCAGAGATTGAACAGAGGCCAGAACAAAATATGGGTAATGACCAAAATCCTCGTGATTCAATCAATAACAATCTTCGCTCAATAGTTTGACTAGCTCTGCTTTCTTCAGCTTTGAGTACCCTTTAGCTCCTCGAGATTTCGCAATGTCTCGCAACTGTGACAGCTTCAGGGATGCCAGGTCAGTAATCTTTGCAGCTGATGTTCCAATGTTTTGTCCTTGGACTCATCGGTGTCAGAAGAATCAGAAAGCTCACCAACACTTTCTTCACCGGGCTCTTCCAAAGCCATGAGCTCAGGTTTGGGCACATTGACACTACCTTTCTTCTCTTCAGACTTCAGAGAGGAACTGGAGCTAATGCCCTCCTCTGCTGAAAACACTGGTTGGAATTTCACTCGAGGGACAGGAGATTTGCGTCGGAAATTTGATGCCGGCCTCCTAGAGGGAACTGGGTCTGGCGCAGGAACCTCATCAGAAGTAGGGATATTGCCAGAGCTCAAGAAATTTGAGTCTGGTTCCTCCTCAAATGAATTGCTTCTCCCAGGTTGGTCGAGATTAAATTCATCATCCCGACCACTCTTCTTTCCCTGAGAAACAGAGTGTTTTCTTAGTAAATTGAGAAGAGAATCCACGGTGCCTCTCTCCCCTGCCTTGTTGCGAGGCTTCAATCTTCTTTTCTTCTTTATCGCTGCACGCTCTCTCAGTTGAGCTTGGACCTTTCTGAAAAGCTCAACAATTTCCTTCTCTCTTCGCCCTGGAGTTGCAGTGGCTGAATACCTTTGGTTGCTGGAAAGAGAAAGCAGCGACCCATTCTGAGAGGGCAAGGGATCAGTCTCCTCAAAGCTATCTGAGTTCTCACGCTCGTGATATTGTCTGTTTCTACCTCTGGAGGATCCTCTCTGTTGTCTTGAGAAATCAGGGTTCCTTCTATGGTTGTTACTTGCCTTGCAGGTAACAGAGATAGTCCTGGGACGGTGTGAAGGGAAAGTTCTCAGCAGGACATTAGCACCCCAAAACAGTTTGTGGCCTCCATTGCTAGAAGAAGATAACAATGCTGCTCTTCCGGATGCCTGGCATTTCCCATCAGGAAGTACATAACCTGCAAGAAAAATGATAACTTGGCTTGTTGAATTCCATAGAAATGATCTTGAAGATACTTGTATTGAAGAACAGAAATAATCAGTACACACGGTCCTGCTTCTTTTCATAAACATTTTGAGTCGAGAAGAAGCTCAGTCTAAATAATAACTGGTATCCTTCAGTCTAAATAATAACTGGTGTTCTAGGGAAGGAATAAAAGGTGAAGAACCTAAGATTATAAAGCTTTTCCTGAGTATATAGGATAGGTCTTGTGTATTATGATATGATATGTATGACCTTTCTCCCAACCAAATTTTTCCTAACACAATTAGACACGATGCACGTGTCCATCTGTGTCGGACACATCTAAACGGGGACAACTTTATTCACCTAATAAGTATAATATAAAGTATGTTACACACCCCTTCTTGACAAAAGCAAATGGTTCCAAGATCGTTTTACTATTTTAGGTTCTTCCATAAGTGAATAACAACCAAGTACACCGATATATACAAGTAAAATATTTATGCAGGAAAAAAGTTGTCAAAAAGCTTGCTAAAAGTCCGCTTAAGCCCTAGCTTTCGCTATGTTCACTTTGGGACGTTCAAGATTTAACCCCAACTTCAAAATTTAGAAAATTTTAAAGTTGTATATATCATCTTATAATATTGACAGTTACTCCTATCATTAAGATTTTAGCATTAATTTCTTTTTTATTAGTTATGAAATTTCTTAATTTTTTTCTAACTTTTCTATTTTTACTATTTATATTTTTTTCAAAATATCTCTTGCATTTTTGCTGCTAAAGTCTCACTAGAGTCTAACCCTTGCTTTGCTCCTCTTTTCACTTTCTACAGCATTGTATGTCATGTTTTTCTAGGTTTTAGAAGATTGTCGTGTCCAATACCTTGTGTTCTTGTCAAAATAAGTGCGTCCATGTCAATGAATCATAGGTGTTACTGAAATCACGCTGACTTCCTGTCTTCTACTTTCTAGTGGTTGCTGTCTCAAAAATCTGTCCATGTAAATGAAAAGGAGGATGTCATCTCACACGGGCTGGATTAAGACCGTTATCCCACACCTAGAGCCCCAAAAGAAAGATTGTGGAAAAATGAATAACAAAACAAAAGCCACGCCCAAATAGATGCTAGAGGACATATAATGCCCAAAAGGTCCAAAATGCAAATGCAGATATACTAGGGCATACATTCTAGTCACTTCAAATCAATGAGAAAGCTCCTATTTTCTTATTGCCTAATAGCCCTGCTATCTGCCAACCAAACATAGGTCAAACAGAAAGTCACTTTTCTCATGAGGTTTGCATCTTCTCATCTTCAATGAGGAGATTTTTGAATTAAATTTGCAAGGGCGCACTAAAGAGGCATATTATACGAACGGGTTAAGCTCACAGCGTATGGAAGTTACTAACCTAGACTAATAAGTTCGTAAAAGCTCATTTACGGCATATGGAGGCTCGTTAACAATTTGTGTAGTTCACGGAGGAACTCACTGTGATTTGTGTGTGTAGCAAAAGTTGTTTTCTCCTTTTATGGACCTTCTTTCCCTCATTAGGATAGGGCTTTCATCCCCCACTATGAGAGCAATGATGTAAGCCTGCAGACCCAGCCCAAGGGAGGGGAAAAGCTTCCTACATATTCTGCATTCTGTAGATCTCTTGTGGGAGAAGTTAGTTCAAACAAGCTCTTAGAGAAATATGGTTTTTTAGTTTTCCAGCTCCATTTTATGTCAAGAAAGAAAATTGTAGGTTAAAAAAAAAAAATCAGTTTTAACACAAATTACAGGTTAGGTTGCACATACTACGAGCAACATAGAAAGACATGCAGCATAAATAAACACCAAAAGTAGTGACCTGTGACAATGTGTTTCCATGAGTCAATTCAGCTAATTAGCTTTATATTGTGCTTCAGATATGAATGCAGTGAAATCTTATCATGATTCATTTTCCTCCTAATTCTTTCCTGATCTAGAGATAAAATGGAGCCTTGTTGCTTAGTTGAGTGAGGTCAAACAACATGGCAATAACAGTTTAAGAGATTGATGTTAAGTTGACAGGTGGTAGAAATGCTGGTGAATTTTATTCATGTTTAAAAGTTGCGCCCCTTCACAGACCTTATTGTGACTAGAAACAGCTTAAATGATGATGTTACAAACAGCCTCATCATTAACTCTAAATCATATTTCTCTCAAATGAGATTACCTACTAGGCAAGTTACAGAATTTGTGGCCAAGAAAATTTAATACTTCATCCCAAATAAAATAAATAAAGAATATTCATTGATATTAACTTTCAAGACGGCAATCACAAAAATAAAAATAGCAAAGGAGTAAACACTTGAGGTCCTAAACACAACTGTAATTGAATACCACTCTCCTCGAACACTGAATAAGTAACATGATTCTCAAATCCATTTCCCCATGCTATCATTCCCCCACAATCTTCCCCTCCCAAAATAACTTAAAAGGCTTCGCTCACCACCCGCATAACTCCCAATCTACTGAGACCTTCCTTTCATGACTATCTTCTCTTTCCAAGGCTAGCATTGTTAGGATTTTGCCTAATTTTCAACAGGAGATGATGGTCCAAAAAGATCCATTTGAGTTAGAGAAGATGATGACTTGAAGTATGAAGAAGCAAACTAAGAAAGGTGCGGATTAGTCAACTTATAATTTTATAAGTCGACTAATGCACAAGACCAGTCGACTAGGGTAGATGCAGAAGCAGAAACAGAGAGAAAGCATTATACAGTAGTCAACTATATAGTTTGTAAGTCAACTAATGGTAGGAATTAGTCGACTAATCATCAAGATAAGTCGACTAATCGAGGCGTTTTCTGAAGCAGAATCAGTTTCCTTTTCAGGTTCTGGTTTTCTTTTCTGGTGGAGTACGAATAGAATTCAATTTCTATTCAATGAAGGTTTGTTTCTAAAGATTAAAGAGTCTAGAATTTTTCTAGGTCAAGAAGATCAACTTCTAATTGGATTGATTAAGATTCTTCAAGAATCCAATGGCCAAGATCATCTCATAGAGTCCAAACAGGAGTTGTTTTGTAAAATCCTATAAATAAAAGTTATAACACAGCATTGTAATTGACTTGAAGTAACAGAGAAGGCACAGAAAAAAGTGAAGAACACCAAGGTAGCCAAGAAAGAGGGGAGTAAGGTGAAGGTGCATAGAGATAAGGTAGTACTCTTGTAATCTAAGTCTAAATAAAGAAAAAGGAGAATACTCTTGTTGCATCAAGAGGAAAGTTAGATCTCTTTGTATCAAGTATATTAATAAAGCTCTCTCAAGTTCTCTCCCCGTGGACATGAACCAATTTTGGGCCGAATCACGTTAAATCCTCGTATTATTTCTTATTGCTCTTTTTTCTAGGTATTACTAGTTTGCTTTACAACAGTTTTCATTTTACAAGTACTGATCATATTGTCAAATTCTGCAAATGTCGGTCCAGGGGTAGCAATTGGTGTCATAGTACCGAATTGTTACAAAATTAGTATCAAAGCATATCAATTTTGCAACAATTAGTATCAGAGCTAAAGGTTGACGAAAGGATATGTCAAACATAGAAAGTTTTACGACAAAATTCGAGGTCAAGAAGTTCAATGGAAAGAAAACTTCGGTTTATGACAAAATAGGATGTGAAAGCGTTATTGGTGCAACAGGGTCTTCACAAGACCTTGCAGGGTAAGTTATCAAAACCTGCAGGTAAGTCAGATAAGGATTGAGAGGAGATAGATCTAAGGCGATAAGCATGACCCAACTATGTCTCGCAGACGATGTGATGTATAACATGATAGATGAAGAAACGACAACGGGATTGTGGTTAAGATTAGAAATGTTGTATATGACGAAAAGCCTCTCCAACAAGATGTATCTCATGAAACAATTATATGGGCTACACATGAATGAAGGAACAGCGATGTTTGAGCATTTAAAATTTTCAACAAGATCATCAACGAGTTTCTAACTGTTGATGTCAAGATCGATGAGGAGGACAAGGCGTTGATACTTCTCAGTTCGCTTTCACAGTCATATGATCACATCATCACCACTATACTATACGGTAAGGAAACTCTCATCTTTAGAAGGTCACGTCAACTCTCTTATCTAATGAGATTAGAAAAAAGCCAAATCAAGAGGAGCAGACCAGATCGGGTTTGGTGGTCACGAGAAAGAAAGGAAGAGAAGGAAAGAAAGGTTCGGGCTCATCAAAGACGTGTCAATTTTGTCACAGGGAAGGTCATTGGAAGAATGACTGCAAACATAGGCAAGAGTGGTTGAAGAAGAAGGGAAAAGCTGCGGAGGCATACGTAGCAAGCGGTGTAGAGGACACCGAAGTATTAATAGCTTCTTATATTGAAGACAACACTTCTCAAAATAAAGATTGGATATTTAATTCGGGCAGTACGGTTCATGTATGTTCCCAAAAAGATTTGTTCAACTCCTTGGTTGCAAAGGAGGAAGAGGCCGCCAAGATGGCGTATGGCTCGGCTTGCAAGATCATCAACATTAAGACAGTCAAGATTACAGAAAGAGATAGAGCAGTGTGTGCTCTGAAGGCGGTACGGTATGTCCCGAAGGCACGGTACAATCTACTACATAAGGGTGCTCGACGAAAAAGTGTCGGTCCAAATGCAACAAGGTGTTGTCACATTTAACCAAGGAGACAGGTAATCCTAGATAGAGAGAAGTGTGGAGAGTTATACAAGCTGAAAGAAGAAAACACAGTTCGAGATGGAGTTTCAAGGATAAGCTTGGAAGGGAACTCATCGTGAGGTGGAGCTTCAAGGAAGACTGCAACGACATGTAAACCGAGTCAAAGTGTTACAAAAAGGAGAAATAGTGCATTCGGGCAAAGCCGAGTGGCCCAGGCCATGGCGGTGAAACAGTCAAAGGCCCCGTGAGAGGAAGCAAGAGTTAAAGGCTTCACAGTACGGTTACAACCAAGAAAAATAATCAAGGTAATAATCCAAAATCTCAAGGTGTTTTACTAAAAGCTTGAAAAGTAAGCCAAGGTGGAGATTGTTAGGATTGTCTTGTTTTCAAGAGGAGATGATGGTCCAAGAAGATCCAATCAAGTTGAAAAAGATGATGGCATGAAGCAAGAAGAAGCAAACCAAGAAGGGTGTGGATTAGTCGACTTATAACTTTATGTCGATTAATACACAAGACCAGTTGACTAGTAGTCGATTAGAGCAGATATAGAAGCAGAAACAGAGAGAAAGCATTAAACAATAGTCGACTATATAGTTTATAAGTTAACTAATGGCAGGAATTAGTCGACTAATCATCAGAATAAGTTAACTAATCATCACGTTAAGTTGACTAATCAAAGTGTTTCCTAAAGCAGAATTAGTTTCCTGAAACAAAGTGTTTCCTAAAGCAGAATCAGTTTCCTTTTCAGGTTTTGATTTTCTTTTCTAGTCATGGAGTACGAACAGGATTCAGTTTTTATTCAATGAAGGTTTGTTTATAAAAATTAAAAGGTCTAGAAGTCTTCTAGATCAAAGAGATCAACTCTTAATAAGATTAATCCAAATTCTTCAAGTATCCAATGGCCAACATCATCTCATAGTCCAAATAAGAGTTATTTTGTAAAATCTTATAGATAAAGGTTGTAACTCAGCATTGTAATTGACTTGAAGTAACAGCGAAGGCACAGAAAAAGGTGGTAAACACCAAGGAAGTCAAGAAAGAGATAAGCAAGGTGAAAGTGTATGGAGATAAGGTAATACTCTTATAATCTAAGTCTAAATTAAGGAGGAATTGTTGCATCAAGAGGAAGGTTAGATCTCTATGTATCAAGTTTATTAATAAAACTCTCTCAAATTCTCTTTCCATGGATGTAGGCCAAGTTTGGGCCGAAGCACGTTAAATCCTCGTGTTATTTCTTATTGCTCTTTTGTTTAGATATTGTTAGTTTGTTTACAACAGTTTTTCTTTTGCAAGAACTGATCATATTGTCAAGTTCCACAAACGTCGATACTGGGAGTAACAATTGGTGTCATAACGCCGATTTGTTACAACAATTGATATCAAAGCATATCAATTTGCAACATGCATGACAACAACTTCTTTTCCCTCTTATCTGTTCTAATCAACTCATAAAGTATCCCTCACCAACTGAGACTTCTTGTTGATTTCATTTACTACCTTGACCAAACATTTGCTCCTCCCTCCCATCCTCCATAGGCCACCAATACAATTCTCCACAAAAATCCCTTGCCCTACCTCCAGGGCCAACTCTCTCTCTCATTTATTTGTTCTAATACCAGCAATCCCCAGCACCTCTAATCTCTTTATCATGTCCTTTGGAAATTTTTATGACCAGTAAGCTCTCCCGTGATCCCATCTTTCTCATCCTTTTTCTTGCACATTCTCAAAATCTATTGTATCTCTCTGAATCAAGTAGCAGAAATTTGAATTATTCTAGCAAGACGGTTGAAAAATCTACAATGAGCTAACATTCAATCAGTCCTTCACTAGCTGGTGCCTACATTTCTGCTCATGTAACTATCTGAAAGGAATGGGAACTGTCTATTGCATCCAAATCTCACAAATGTATTAACCTCAATCTGACCCAACATTAAGCACCAACTGCTTAGGGATTAGGATTAGTATTCTACATTCAATCCCATGTTCATTTCAAAGACAAGATCACTACTAAAGTAACTGTTCTAATTGAAGTCTTAAGAGAATTGTGGAGAAAAATGGTGAAGTTTAAAATGAAAGCCAATAGCAGTGAAAATAAATGTCACTATTCTTGTTTAAACTAAATAATTTACAATGGTTTCCTCTTATGTGAAAAAAGTACTGTGCATAAAAAGAGATGTGAGAGACTGTGACTTGGATGTGGGATGAGACAGATATATGTAAGATGGGTTAAGATCGACATCTCAGCTATTTTAATTATATTTTCCCTTTCTTTGGTTAAGCCCTTAGGGAAAAGTTGTTCAAAGGATAAAATTATTAGGGATGAGAGCTAATTAGTAGTCTAAGGTGCTCCAGCAAGTCTTTTTAGCTATGAAGGGAATATAAGCGAATTGATCCCATAAAAGGGTTTTTTCCCCCAATAAATCGCAATCAAATCAAAGGATTTTTTTACTCTTCCCTTGAATCTTGAAAATCAATCAACTTCCAACCACGAAAACTAGTTGAACTTATCTTCTAACCTTATTAACTTCATTTAGAGCAACAATAGTCCTCATTCTCCAACCAACTCACTGAGAAAAATCACCATAATGTGACTCCTCTACCTCATAAACTTCTTCCTCAATAATCAAAGCCAAACCATAGCCTCATGCAACTAACCAAATTCATTTGATTCATTCTACTAGCAATAAATCTACACAACAATCTTCAACTTTTCATCCGACCCAGATAAGTTTTCATCATAAACACACGAGCCCACATCCCAAAATTCATGAAAACATGCAACAATTAGAGATTTTAAGCGAACCCAACAAGAGAAATAATTGAAATAAACCCCATCTGGAAGAAAAAGCATTACCTGGTATGCTGTTGGAGACGAGGTGAATACCTTGAGACATCGCCTCGCTGAAAAATAGTTATTCAAAGCTCTGAAAAGGGCTCGAGCATCTCTCTCCAACCTCTCTCTCTCTCTCTCTCTCTCTCTCTCTCGCCCGCCCCCTCGTTTGTTCGCTCTGTTGCCTTTGGGTACGAGAGGAGCCAGGGGATAAGGGCTTGGGTTTTTATTTTTTTTCTCTTTTCCTTTTTTAATAATAAACTCCGGCCGTGAAATCTTGGATGTTGAGTTACGGGGACCCAGGAGATACATCATACATGATTGTCTGATTGGAGCCAGCCAACGTTAAATCCATGTCGATTCTATAAATGTATTTTTTCTTTCTCAATTTAAAAGCTCAAAGTGAGAGAAAAGAAAGCGGGGAAAATGGAAACACGATGAGACTAAAAAGTTCCATGTATAGCACAATGTTGAAGTTTTTTCTTAATTGCTAGTGAGCAAAAGTTTTTGAGATTCAAATCAACAACGATTGTAGAGTAATCTTTTCAATGCTGAAGGAAATGATTTACTTACCCAAAAGAGTTTCACAAGTGAACTCTCTTTATACTCTCATTGGAAAAGAGTTTATAAGGTTAATACTCAACATTATAGTTGATAGCTATCATTTTGTTGAATGTTCTTCAGGGCGCTACTAGTGTGTGATTCATATGCAACAATATCACTCTCTCACACAACAATTCATCAAATAACCAGGAATATTTATGAAGAACACAAACAAAAGAACTCTCTCTGGTCTGCAATTGAGCTTTAGACAGCAATTGCACTCATTCAACCAAGACCAGCAGTTACAAGTTTATGTGGGGCCCTGACATCTTTTGCGGTGGTGGTTTGTTTGGCAAGTAAGCTCTTCGGTAAATAGAGAAAATACACAATAGTTATCCAATGATTGACCTTAAACACTAAATCAGGGAAGGGAAATGCGATGACTTAATCCCCTGAATCATAGCTAAACGCTGATTGTAGCAGTTCTTGTTGGTCCTTTTTCTCATGGAGCACACATCCTGGGAAAAGGAATCAGTGGGAGAATGACAGGCAAGCTCAATCTCGCACAATCTATATTTTGGTGTTTTTTGCCATCTCATCCACATCCAACTCCACTGCCAACACTGATGAGTCGTGGTTCATTGCCAGTTGACTGTAATACACAAATAGAAAACAGTGAAGATAAATTTGTGCAGGAAGATGTTATATATGTGATCATGCATTCCATGGCAAAAATATATTGAGAGGTCAATCACCTGTTTTGCACTGGCCCGTGATCTACAGCCGACCGCAGGGCATATATAACTCGTCCAACAATGCTGCTCATAGGAACAGGACCAAAAATCCGGCTGTCCTTTGCCTCCTGCCATTAAGAAAACATATGAATAAAATTGGCCAAATTTGGGGGCGGAGACACCGCAGCCTTTCCAATGACTATTACTAATGCAGCAACGAAAATATATTAGTTCTTTAGAGTTATCAAGTATCAGATCACAATCTCAGAGAAGTAACTAAATAATATATGTTTAAAACCATTTTTACAAGAAAGCAAACGTAGGGCGGATTACTATCTCCTGCAATAAAGGCACTCCTTCTGAGAGCCAGGTCAACATGGTTCACATGCTGCTCTTGTGCATACCCATTGATTATTTTAACAAGGTTGACACTTGGAGTAAAGGTTGAGATTTGAACAGATCGAATTATGTGCGTTGAGCCAGATAAAGGAGCCCTGAGCAGTTTTTGTACTTGTAGACTAGATGCTTATACTGTAAGGCAGATACATTAACAATAGCTAGAACAAGCCTCTCACAATTCATTTCCTAGCTTAGCATGACTGCAAAAAAAAAAAATATTTACAGGGTTGGATGTTGTTGCTGTCGGCTGTGTGTGTGTGTGTGTGGGCTTTTTTTTTTTTTTTTTGGGTTTAACATGTAACATGTATGCCATATGGTGATTTATATATTTGAAAATGTTTATATACAAAAACGATATTCCTCAATTAATGTAAAACAAAATACAAAAGCAAAAGCATGGACTTCTGTAAATCTCACTGGATTTTACCTGGATTGATGTGCAGGTCTGCAGATTAGGACATTTCCAGACATTTAATTTTAGAAATATGATATCAGTAATACCATAGTTTTAACATTCACCAAAATTATATTCCTTCTAATGTTTTGGACAACAGACATGAGACTCAGATTAGTCCACCACCAATTAAATTCGCAAATTCTCTCCGGGAATTCATGTTACATATAAGATAGGTCATCCGTGAATAGAAATGGAATACAATTAGCTGATAAGTTACTCAAGCACGCAAATATGTAGTTTCTCTACTGTTAGGTATTGAGAGAATAAAGGTGGCATGACCACCACCAAAGTACCTCTGAAGACACGGTAAACTTGAGACCATCTTGGGATGATGTTTACTACTTCATGTCAAATCTTACCAATAAACCTTTGTCAAATTCAATCCATTCCTTTCACTGTGTTAAGTTAATTTGTAGAAATAAGGTTTAAAAGTTGCTCAAATAAGAATATATGAGCTTTAAAGAAACTCCAATAAAGCATCCAAAGCTAAAGTTTAAACGTTAAACTAATAAAAAAAATTAGGAGAATTCAAAAGGCTTGCAAGTATATAACACAGGCATAAAGAGATCAATTTGAGATAGGCTTTTTGTTGAAGTGAGAAGTAAGAACCATAAGAAGACATACCTTTGCCTTTAAAGCTTCATTGTCAGACAACACCCAGCACTGATCCTTTTCTAAAACAAATGGCTCATCTTTCTCGTCTTTGGAGACCATCTCATATCCTTCAATGGCAGCTAGTCTTCTGACAAGATAATCGTCAGGCTTCTCGGGATTTTTTAACATAACAACATCTCCAACAAAGACTTGCCTATCACCAGAAAACAATGACTCCACATGAGAAACATAAGCAACATAACAATGATAAACTGGGCTTTTTGATGAATAGCACTAACAAACCTACATTTAAGACACTGGCATTAAACATATAAAGCAGCAACATCAAGCATAGACAGATTAAGTGTGCTGTGATGGATAAGAAGTTGCATCTGGTGATTTCCTTTAGAATTAAATAAACATTTATTGTTTAACTAGACTATAAATAAATACATTCTTTTAGACTATCCAAATGTGTACCGTGCATTCTGCAAATAATGGTAATAATACGCCTTCAAATTTTTACCAAGAACAATCCACAGAAAGTATTGCTCTTGACTCACATGAATGAAAGAATGAAAGAGACAAAGGTAATTCTAATTCCATGGAGTCGAGGTTAAACTCTCTACAGATGTGAAACTATATGCGGATATAATCCATCTCTTTGATTGCTATTTGCTCTTTGTGATGCCCAAAATGTAAATTGGTTGACAAAGGAAAAACAATTACAATCCCAATTTACTGTGCATATCATACTGTTAATACAACTTAAATCCACAAATATGCACTAAACAATCTACTTTAAGTGGGGAAAAAAGTGATAAGACAAATAGCCCGGGATGGGGTTGCCACAATACATTGATAACCTTCTTGGACTAATGTGGTGGTTGAGCAAAGAGAAAAAGCATCAACGATTGAAGAAAAACCAATAATTCAAGAAACCACTCCACAGGGAATCTTAAATTCACAAAGTAGAGAATAATAAGAAAAGAAAAATCTCTGAATCTTTTATCAATAAATGATAGGTGGTAAATTTTTGCCCAAGGTGTTTTTGCTTTTGCCCTTTATGTATAAATATAAAAATTAAAGACTCTCAATCAACTTAGTATACCCAGAGCAACAAAGGAAGACTTGTATTCTGTCGCACTTAAAGCCCAATGGATAGTGCATATGAGAAGTTGAAACCTGAAAAACCTCCCAAGGGTCAATCTATGAGGATGTTCTGGTCAAGAATTGACCAAGATGGTTCTAACAAAACAACAGAGGGCATGTCGTTCAATCGCCTCCACAGACTTATGTCAGATGTGTAAGCCACAGATGGGTTCTTGACAGGATTGTAAAAGCCATTTGGTCAGCTCAGCTCATCTGCATGGCATGTGCAGACAGAGATGATTGCCTGACTTTAACAACCGGCTCCTGATATCAATCCCAAATTCTAGAGTAGCCTGATTCAGATACTTTCCTCAATTCTAGTCATCTTCATTTATTTTCTACAAAGACATGGTTTCCTGTGCTGGTTATCTAGTTACAAAAGTAAACTCAGAGGCTTGTACGTCCTATCTCCCTTCAATTCCAGCTATGGTAAAATCTTGGATTCTTCAATTTTAAGGAACCCCAATCCCCAAGCGCATGTACTAACTATAACTAGAAATAAGATAAATAATAGAAGGCTGGAAAATATTGGTTTATTCAATTTACATGGACTCCTGAGCAAACATGCTAACCATAACCAGAAATAAAATAGATAATAGAAAGCTAGTCCTATCTTTAGAACAATGTTTATTTGGTAGTCAATTTACTTTTCTATTATATAAGCATAGCAAGGTTTTCTATGTTGATGTGATTGGCAGCTTGAGTTTATGATGGAGTTTGAGAGTTAGGGAGTATATTTGAAATGTTGAAGGAGAAAGTCAACATCCATAACTTTTTTTTTTTTTGCAGACAAAAGCTTCCATTTAGTGTCTTCTTATTTTTCTTCCCACTTTATTCTGCTCTGAAATCCATTGCAAGGTTATTCTCCAATCCCATTCGCTAACACTTGATCACCAATCGGTTAATTAAGGATAGAAACATTTACGGTTATACAGAAAAATCAAACAGACAAACGGAATTCCAAGAGCCAACTACACAAAAATTCAAAGCATATTATACTTGCCCTATATTAAAAACTTGAGAGAGAGAGAGAGAGAGCATCCACGCGCAAGAGAAAAGCTCGAGTTGAATAATATCACATTAGGGATCCACACCTGAGAAACAAAATATGTGTCTAAGATTGGAGTTTCAACCCGCCTAACCCAAACTGCTCATTTGGGTTAAGTGGAGTAGAAGTCTTTGAAATGGATATGAATGAGCCATAGGGCATTGGAACCTCAGCGGTTATCAATGGGAAAGTTCTTTACTTGATTTCAAATAGAATCTGATTGCCTGAGGATAAATGTCGATGTGAAACGCATACGTCGGCGGAAGCAGTTGATAAAATAACTTAGAAACATTTCGCCACCATTGGTAGAAAAATACTTAATTTAAGTTAAAATCAGTTTTATGCTTCTAAACATGCAAATACTAGATCCATATCAAATCAAGAAGACTAATTAATGTTATATGCTATGCAGTAATCAGATTCGACTATCAAGAAAAAAGCTAATGGAACTACAAGGCAATTCAGATTCACACGCTCACAAGCTTTAAGTGGACAATAGATCAATGTTGATAACAAACTGGAGATATAATATCAAACTTGTGAATAAATATTCGTAAATTGGGATTGTACCTTAGCTAACCTACTTGATTTCATTTGTCTTGCTCTGAATTTTTGTGAGTATATAGCTATGTTTGTCACAAATGCAACACTTCGAGAATCGTGCGATTTGAACTTCAGATGAGTGAGTTATGACCCGAACAATGAAGCTTGCTGGTGCAGAATTTTACTCGCGCGAATGATTGTCAATTTGACTGAAAGTCGGCAGTGGAAGTCCAGGGTTGGGCTTGGTTGATGGGCGTTGTTGGGCAGGGGTTCTCAGGCTTCAGCAGTGAAGAGGAGATGGCGTGGAGGAGAGGCGGGGATCTCTTGAGGCTGTGGTTGCACGAAAGAGAGTAGTTGACAATCAATTAGAACTCAGCATTTCTTTTGAGAAAGGAGAAAGAAATTTATTTGTGGAGAGATAGAGAAGGGAAGAAAATAATAGTAACCGATAAACAATTAGTGCATCACACCACTAATCGGGGTTCTATAGGGCATCCCATCATTATTAGAAAAAGGATTCATGATACATAGCAAATTCGCAAAGTGAATAGAAAATTTTTATTGATTATTTCTTTAAAAAATTGAATACATAAGGGCTCCTTTATAGGCAAGCAAAATAGTACTCTCTTAGTTACAATCGAAGTAGTTAAAATCCTAAAAGAAATAAAAAACCTAACAGAAACCAAAATTACATAAAATAGAAACAACTAATCCTAATATCACTAGATCTATTGGATCCACATTGAGTTGACACGTCTTCTTCAACGATGATAGATGCTCTATGTCCTTGGTATCTTGACGCCTGCATCTGCAGTGAGTAATTTCAGGAGGAGTTATTCACGCACCAATTTGTAAGAAATTAAAGAATAAATTGCAAGATCAAACCAGAGGACACGCAGAGATTTACGTGAAAACCCGAGAGAAAAAACCACGAAGAGAGTTCCACTATAATTTAAAGAAGTTTACAATGGTGGTCGCCTGATCTCTAATGCTAGGGTTTTGGGATTAATTGATCCCCTCCTCTCGTTGGAGGGGGTTCTCTATTTATACATGTAATTGTCTTTGGATAAGATTACAAGATTCTCATATAACTGAATATCTTATTCTATTTTAACTGCTTATCATGAAGGCGGTTAAAGCCGAATGTCCTCGTTTGAACTGAAAGAGAAGTGTTCGTCTTTATCCAGTGGCCTTCGCCCAGCTGTCAATGTGATTGATCTATTCCCGAGGCGTAACCACTGGATTCAAATGCAAATTTAGCTTGGAGATAAGGGCGCTCATAACCGACTCTATCATTGTTCTTTTAACCGCTTGATCTGTTCAGAGTTTGAATGGGATCAGGACTCTTCTGGAGATTTTGGATAAAGCTACGTGTCGCGTGATCAACATGGGGCTGGATGGACACACATCGAGATCTCAAGGAGGTCGAAAACCGACCATTACAACATCATACTCCCCGGTTCGGACAGAGATCGACTCTGTCGAGTCAGCAATAAAGGTGATCTCATCTTGCTCCCAATGTGTTGGGATCAATCTATTATAGTGTACTTTAGTCTTTCCACGAGTCATCAGTTGGTGCTATTTCTTTTCATCGAACCAGATATCTACTAGTTGTGATAACTTCATCATTCAAAATTTTATGAATCTGATCCATTGTATTGGATAAAATATTTAGAAGTGGTAGAGGGGAAGGTCGCTCACAAATAGGCTCAAGGGATGGCTCATCTAATCGGCTGCTAGGGTTAAAATTTGGACCCATGTAATTCACTAGATCTTCAATATTGAATGTAGACTGATACCAAAATCTTGAAGAAGTCAATAACTTAAGCATTATCATTTAGCTTCTTTGAAACTTGAAACGGATTAGTACAAGCATGCAAAACAACATCACCAACATTAAAAGTTTTAAATCGTTTCCTATTGTCAATTCGTAACTTGTAATTGGTGTTACTTTGAACCATCTTATTATTGACTTTCTTATGTAATTTGTGCACGTGGAGTGATGCAAATGATCATGCAGACTCATAAGGACTCTTACCTAGACTCTAATTTGTGTACCATGCGGACTCATTGATGACTTTAGTTTAACAATTGATTTGGGGTTAGGAAGTGGTAGAGAACTTAGACTTAGTACGTAACATGCGCCACATGGTTCTCCAAAAAATAGAGATAAAACTCGATAGGGACAAGACTCAATTGTTGAACTTTTACGGTCGTGGAGTCAATTCATGACACCTTATTCGAGTAGGGATGGGGTACACCTCTAATCCAAGATTTTCGATCACCTTAGACGATATTGCGTTAATACAACTTCACAGTTCACAATCACCTTACAATTTTTATCTCCAACTTTGGTGAACGTGTGAAAGATTGCAGTTTTTTCCAATCATCATTTTCAACTGGTTATGAGGGGACAGGCCTGACAACTGACAAGTGGGTCAACAGTGTTGGCCTAATGTAATTGAGACCAATATCATCTCATGTGATCTCTTTGTCAGTGTCAGAATCTACTTCTCCTAGTTGAAATGTAAATTTGTTTGGAACAGGCTCAATAGTGTGTGGGGTGTCACACATTGCTGGTAATTTGTTTGGGGAATCTTCCAAGATGATATCAGTAATCCCCTTAATCACGGGAGTGACTTTAGAAGGGATAATGCTACCAGACTCTGGGGCTACAATGGGAACTCTGTTAATAATGATAATTTTAACAGAACTGGTGCAATCAACAGCTAGGTGCTTATACCCTTGGCACTTATTGTATTTAGCAACATGGCCAATCTTGAGAATTCTCTTTTTGAGACCTTTGTTTCTGTTACATATTTTGACGTTCTTATCCTTAACATCATTCCTGAGTGAGGGGTTTGGGTACTAGACCTATAGGGTTAGGTGGTGCTACCGGACTCTTCCACCACTTCTCTAGTTGTGAGGGTCAAACGGAAGCAACCATGTCCAGTCTTTGATTTCAATAACTCGAGGTTTGGATCACTGTTCTAAAAATCGGATTAATCGGCCGATTAATCTTATTCGGTGACAGCCCGCTTAATATTACATTAATCGCTCTAATTATGCGCTCGGGCGATTAATCGGGTCCAAAACGATTAATCTCCAATTAATGCCCGATTAATCCGATTAATCATTTAGGTATTTCATATGTTTTTTATTTAAAAAACTTCACTTTGTGTGTGTTGGATCGCTAAGTAATTTATGTTGTAATGTTGATGATTTGATAATGATCTTTTATTAAATAGTAGATGAATTGTCATTTATTAAATAGTAGATGAATTATGATATTTTATTATTGTATATTTTGCATAAAGTGATACTTATGTTTTATTATTTTTGATTATTTTTCAAATTAACTTATTTAGCAATATTTCTCCATCATTGATCATTCTTTAAAGTTCATCATTTTCATTGATAAATTGACTAATTTTTTTATTTATCTTATTTGTAAGTAAGTTCTTTAATTTATATTTATGTTGCAAAATTTAAAATTTGGATTATTAATGTGAAGAGATAAGTTCTTTTACTTCTCCTTTTTTACTATTTATTAATATTATCGTGTTCATTATATCATGATTTATAACTTCACATCTAGATATTGTCTTGTATAATATTTAGATATTTTCAACAATTAACTGTATATATATTCATATGTAGTTGTGTATAAATATAATTAAATATATTAAAATTTTCAAAAACGATTAATCTCCAATTAATCTCCGATTAATCCGATTAATCATTATTCAGTGTTGGACCGCACGAATAATGAAACCGATTTTTAGAACACTGGTTTGGATTGGTTTGGATAATGTTACTAAGCATAGCCGATGTGGTGGCAAATGTTATGACAAGTTGAGCCTCTATTATCGGATCTGTCGAGGTGATGGGAGATTGACTAGACTCTCCTAAAGATAAGGTCATAATGAGAAGACACGACTTTAAACTAATTTTTTAAATTTAAATTCTAAATGCAAGAAAGCAATAAAAATTCTAGCAAGTGCTTAAATGATGCAAATCCTACCCTAACTGTGCTCTGATATCAAACTGATGTGAATGTGTACGTGGGCAGAAGCAATTGATAAACTAACTCAAAGAAATGTTTCACCAACAAAAAGACCAAAATACTTAAATGAGTTAATATCAGCTTTATGTTTCTGAACATGGAAATTCTAGATCCATATAAAAGCAAGAAGACTAATTAATATTAATCAGATTTGACTATCAAGAAAGAAACTAATAGAACTACAAGACAATTCAAATTCATATGCTCACAAGTTTTAAGTAGACAGCAGATCAATGTTGATAACAAACTGGAGATATAATATCAAACTTGTAAATAAATATTCGTGAATTGGAATTGTACCTTAGATAACATATTTGATTTCATTTTCCTTGTTCTGAATTTTTGTGAGTATATAGCTCTGTGTCATGAATACAACACTTCGAGAATCGTGCGATTTGGACTATGGATGAGTGAGTTATGATCCGATAATGAAACTTGCTGGTGCAGAATTCTGCTCGAGCGAATCTAACTGTCGGCTTGACTAGAAGTCGACAGTGAAGGTCCAAGGCTGAGCCTCGTTGATGTGCGTTGCCTGGACACGGGCAAAACTGCTCGGGCTTTAACAATGACGAGGAGAAAGCGTGGAGGAAATGCGGGGATCTTTTGAGACTGTGGTTGCACGAAAGAGAGTAATCGACAATCAATTAGAACTCGACATTACTTTTGAGATAGAAAAAAGAAATTTGTTTGTGAAGAGATAAAGAGAAGAGAATTATAGTAACTGATAAACAATTAGGGCATCTCACCACAAATCGAGGTTTAATAGGGTATCTCGCCATTATTAGAAAGAGAATTCATGATCCATAGAAAACTCACAAAGAGAATAGCAAATTTTCATTGATTATTCCTTAAAAGAAGTGAATATTTGAGGGCCCTTTTATAGGCAAGCAAAATAGTACTCTCCGAGTTACAATCGAAGTAGAAATTAAAATCCTAAAAGAAATCAAAAACCTAAAAGAAACCAAAATTATAAGAAACAGAAACTATTAATCTTAATACTACTAGAACTAGTGATCCACATTGAGTTGAAACGTCTTCTCCAACGATGACAGATGCTTCATGTCCTTGGTGTCTTGATGTCTGCATCACATATACTATATGAATTCATGTTCGCAATTAGCATACAAGTACACAACATTAATCCTAGATCTCCAAATTATTTTCTATTCAATTAAGGTCCATTAATATTTCTTGCAAAGAGTCATGAAGCTTCCTTCTAGATGTACTGAGAATTTGATCTCTAGCACTTAAATAGGTATAACATTTTAGGCACACAATTAAGCCCAAAATTTGGTAAACAGACTACATAGGTTGTTCTAGAGGAAATATATGTATTCAGTTTGGGGATCCATGTCTATGTTGCCTATGTTGCACGGACACGGCAACATTGAAATAGACACAACACGAAACACGTGACAATTTCTTAAAAATATACATAACACGTGTGTCCGACAAGTTTCGAACATACACGGTTCCATGATAGAAGTGTCCGTGCTACATAGCATGTTGCTTTTCCTTTTGACGGAAGGTTTTTAAATTCTTAAAGAAGGTGGACAAAGATGGCTAGGTTGGGTCTGTTAGTGGGTAGAATTTTTAGTTCCATCCCCAATTAGCATGTGAATGAGTTGTTTAGGATAGTGTTAAATGCATGTAAAGCCTCAGCTAAAAATCTCCAGTTTGTGAGTGATGGACTAAGCATATGTCAAGATGAGAAGATGGATTAGGATATCAAATTTGTATGATTCACAGTTGGAAGGAATTATGTGAATCATAAAATGTAGGACAGTAAAGTTTCAAGTTTGAGAGTAGAATAGAAAGATCACTGCCATTTTGGACTTTTGTGCTCCTCGCAAAAAGCAAGGGCTACAAGAAAATTAATGGCTAGAACTTATTTCCTACATATACAATATTTTTTTTTCTTCTCTTTCCCTGTGTCCCATTGAAGTCAACAGTTCTGAGTTCACTTAATACAGTCTCTGATGACCTATTCATTTTATATTACAGTAACCTTCTAAACAAAAGTCAATTCGTTCGTAGTCTATTGGAGAGATATTTTCTGGCACAAGGTTGGTCAAGTGCATCTGCTCTTGACAAAAAGAAGCTCATAACAGGATATCATAATGCATTTACTGACATAACGATAGACATAATGCAGCTAAATCAACCCCGCTGTATTGCAAATGTTGCATGCCCACAAGGAACAAACTGTGCAAACAGGACAAAGCCTTTATCCTAAAGTTTTGGATCACTAAATGAGTTGTGTTTCTCCATTCAGCTCTACTAGGGGCAGCCTTCTACAAGATTCGCGATCACCATATCTTCTTTACTACCTCAACCCATGTTCCAATGTTCGTCTCGGTCTATATCTGGTCCTAGTGGCTACTTGAACTACAACCTCTTCACTCCTAATGGCTCTCTCATTTGTCTGTTTCCACTTACCCATCTCCAAGCCCCATCCCAAGCACTCTACTAACTAAATTAAGGTGACTTCAAACTTCTCGGGAATACATACATTTGTCAGTTTCCTTGTTAGCATGTTGCCACCCATCTCAATATTTAACTTGTCTATATTCATTGCCTGGACATGCTGCTTTTTGATTCTCCAGCACTCAAATCCACGAGGCATTTATGATTATATACCTGTCATAAACTATTTATCTTCAACTCCATGGGTATTCTAGGGTCGCATCAAACTCTAAAAGCGCTTCTCTACTTCTATCATCTTGCTTTGATTCAAAAAAGACATCCTACTAAACCTCATCATTATGAGGAATAACTAATCCTAGGTAAGAAAAATGATCACTTCAAATATTTCTTGGCTAACTACACACTTGTTTCTTCTTTTCCTTTTACTATAGTTATATTACATTATCCTTATGTTTCCCTACTAATTATAAACCTTACAGATGATAAAACTTCTCTCACTTTTCTAATTTAGAAATTCTCTCTTTTTGAGTCTTGTCAACTAATACATTACCATTGATAAACAACATAGACTGTAAGACCTTAAGACCTCAGTTGTATATCCCTAACAAGTTCATCCATGACGAAAGCAAAGGGTTTAATACAGATTCTTGATGAAAGCTTGTGAAAATATCCCTCAAATCAGGAGGCGGGCCGCAAGAAATTACATGGCGATTTCCTTTTGTTCCATACTTTGTCAGGCTTGGTCCAAATATAGAAACTTGGCACATCATGTTTAGAGATACCCATTGTATTTTTAGGAATATGGTCAATTCTTTGTACGAAGATCTGGTTTCCAAGTACAGAATGTTTATTAGCTCACATAAATGTTATTGTTAGTTCCTAAGTTTAGTGACTATTGGGATTTCTTCATAACCCTTTTAGTTGCCTCTCTCAAGGTTATTCAACCACGTGACCCCTCTCTGGAGGAAGGAGATGGATCAGTTTTCCGTTCTGTGCCCCCATTTAAATGATTAATTGTGTACTGTGGATCTATATATAACTTGAACATTGTGATAATTCTATATATTAGAAGGCAATAAAATCATTCTCAAGCATGACATGCAAATGAAGACTGCATTATCAATATTCTGATTCCATGTTAAGGCTATTAAAAGATATTAAATAAAAAGGGAAATGGTGACCGTGATTACGTTGGAACTGGGACAGCCATCTTTCTAACAAGAAGAGATCCCCCTTGTTCTGTTATTATTGGTGCCATTTCTTCCCCTCCTTTAGTCCAATGCAAGAACGTTAGCTTCCCCTGAAAGAAATTTTTCCAAATAGCATCGCTAAATTCTTTTGCGTTGATTTGGCCAACATTATATTTCTGCATTGCAAATACATAAATAAAGAACTAAATAAGCATCAAGTTCCTTTATTTACAGGGGGGAAATTTTACCACAAAATATAAATGAGAGATTACAAATTTGACAAACAGTATCAACTTGGAACAAAAAGATGTTAGCAGAAAAGAGTAGACATCTACATAACATTTCGCACAATTTGCCAAATGAATACTACGCAAATCGGCAGAATAAACACCACTGAGTCTCAGCACAGACATCAATTCTTTAATCCAGAGCATAGAGCTTTCATGTTTGCTTTCGATTTGGCCTCTCGTTGGAAGAAGATGAGAACATCGATAATATAGCGGGCTTATGTGACACTCATTTTCTATTATCAATTTGGTTTCCTCTCCTTGCTAAGTTATATTCTCAAGTCTCAACTGTCATCTTCCCATATCTCATACTTTTCACCTCGACTTTCACTACACTATCTGCTCTCTCAGGTGAGTTGATACCAGATACGATTTTCTGATAATTTTAAATCTGTCAAATAAATTTATTGCAAACTAAAATCCTGTATTCTTTCATCATTCGTTGGTTGGCTCATTCCATCAGTGCCATGTGCACTTTTCCTTTCATAAACTGATCATACCATTTTATCCTCTCTCAGTATAGTTAATAATGGAATACCTATCAACTTTCACTACACAGTTTTATTTCATTAACTAACTACAACTTCAACACAAAAATACCTAGTTTTCTTCCCTATCAATAATCCAGCTGAGCCTACCTATAGATATTAGCCTACAGTTACAAAACAAACATCTGGATGCTCATTTGATCATGTCGGCGAAGTTGGGAGCTGGTTTCGAAACTGGACTAATGAATATTTTCAATATATGGGCATGGTTATCTGAGTTCCGATAAAGGGTTTCCTATATAAAATCTCACTGAAGAATACAATCGAAGATTAAAAAAAGGTTGGTTCTTGCGCTTGCACGTTATAAAGCATGTGCAAAAAAATCAAAAAAGTTTGCATTTTTATAGGGAAAGTTTCCATCTTTATAATCCATCTCCGAATCTCTTCAGCTCCGAATCCCAAATGCACAACAAACATCACGAACAAAACTCCAAGAAACCCAAAGGAAAAAAAACTGCTAGCCCTACCAAATTATGATAAACCCAAACAAATAAACTGATAAAATCTGGAGAAAACCAGTAAAGAAACCAAATATAATTCTCTCAAAAAAAACAAAAAACAAATACAAGGCATCAAATATCACAGCGAACATAAATCTGCCATAAAATGGAAAAGGATTGGAATAAAAAGATGAACTTCTTTGTTTACCTTCCAGCCGAGAGAGACGGAGTACTCGAATTTGTTGGCAGCGTAGCGAACCCACGTCGAGAGAGAAACCATTGCAAAAAATTTCTTCTTTATTTCCTCCTCTCACTTCTTTTCAACAAATCATCCCCAAAACAAAACCCTTGCGCGACTTTTTGGCGAATTAAACCAGGACCGGCAACTCGCTGATTTAACATGGCAAGTTGGCCCAGCTTGGCTCCCCGGCATCGGGGCTCGTTTTGGGCCTGGGCTCGGCTCTAGTGCATGGGTTTGGGTCCAGTCAAGTTTTTATGTCAGATTCCATTATTTTCGTTCTTTTGTTTTCCTTTTTCTTCTTTTTTTCTTCTAAAATTCCCTCTTATAATACAATATCCCAACTTTAACCAAGTTAGACCCCAGTTTCTTTAGTTTAATTTCAATAGTACATTATTTAGTCAAAAAATATAGACATTAAAAGATTTAGGCCACACGAAATATACCATTCTCTTTGAGCTCTTTCTTCCTTGTGAGAGATCAAGTTCATTCGACAAGAAACAGAGAGTCTTTCTTTTCACCTCATAACTCGCAATCTATCTTATAGTGTATGTTTGCCTGATTACTTCCAAGCCACTCCAAAATATATGAATTAATGTATAACAGGGTGAATTGTCAATGTCGCTTTGTCTAGAATTTAGAGTAGCTCCTGATATTTTGCACATTAACTAGAATTCACGGTATGGCTAATAAATCAATGGTATGCCAACCAAATAGTTCGTAATACTCTTTCCATGACCACTATTGGTGGTTGTTGGTTAGTAGAGATGTTGTGTCTTCTAGAGTAACCAACACACGCCAATCACCAAGATCATAGTAACAACATCGAGTCAATCACGAACCAATATAGCATAAACACAAATTAAAGAGAGAAAACGAGATTCGGCAACTTGCTTGCGTCCTCAAGTAGAAGGGAGAATATCTTATTCAATCAATAGAGTTACAAGAGTTACAAATTTATCCGAAAATCTAACTAATCAAGATTGATCCAAATAGAGAAACTACGCAATTTGCCGTAGAATTCTCTCAAACAAACTAAACTTAGAGCTCTCAATGCAAATCATCAATTCTTGGTTACCAATAAGGGTACAACAATCCCTGAATACATAGCCAAATAATTCACGAAGAAAAGAAAATCAATAACTCTGAAATCGGATCAGTGATGAAATCAGGACACTATTAGGATTCGTCCAGAACACCATGGTTGTCGATAGCTCTAAGAGATATGTTGATAGACTGAGCTGACCCAATTTTTTGTTGGTCTTGCTGTCGACAGACTGAGTTAGTCTGTTGATCGCTATACAAAAGCATGTCGATAGCTGCATATCAGCCATATCAGCTATCAACAGACTGACAATAACTCTAATCTATGTTGGTGTATCCGTGCATCCATTGTTGACCACCTCACGTGTCTGTCGACTGTTGTCTGCTACTGCTGCTAGTTACTCATTTTCCTTGTGCTCCTCATGCACTTCGAACTCCAAATTTCTCAGTGCTATCCAATTGAGTTTGAAAACTCTAATTTTCATTTCTTCTTCCATAAGAGACCCCTTTCCTAGCCACCAAGGCACCAATCGTAGTGGTGGGAGGGGGGAGAGAAAAGGAATGGTATCATCGATCAGAGTATTAGACATCATTAAAGTAAGTGGCTAGTTTGAGAAGGAAAATCACCTCTTCAAAGAGAAAAATTTGGGGCATTAAATATCATTAGAGTGAGCGACTTTGGGCCAAACCAACTAGCGGCATTGAGCTAATAGACATACACACTTGTAATATCAAGTTTAAAGCAGACAGTTGCCCGAATCAACTATGACTACTAAGAATATCAACAATAGACTGTCCAACAATCTTGTACGGTACTTTTGACACAGCGACAACTAATATTTGTGCATAATAATACTTGAATTATTATAAAATTGAATGAATGAGACAAACAATAAACTAATAAGCTTGCGCACAATGTAAGCGTAGAGGGAAACTTTTCTTCCATGCATTTAATTCAATCATCTAGACACCTATTCATATGTATACATGAAAGGGAGATAAGAGGATATGAGTTACATGCACTTAATCATGGGCAAACCCAAAGGTGGGGTTTACATGATTAAAGGTGGGAGTTACATGGTAGGGAGATACATAGAGACATCCATAATTATTATTTACAACCCCATTGGATGTCCCTTATGAGACTTTGCTTCGTTAAAATTTTACTAGTAAGAACCCAGTCGAAAAAAACTAACGAAAGAAAAAGAGAACAATATTTTTAATCACAATGTCTGGTATGCTCGATTAAAATCTTATCGGCAAAATCCAGTGGGAAAAACCTATGGCTAAGAAAAAGGAGTACAATGCACAAACAAAGCCTCCCTTTGAAAGTATACTCCCTCTGATGAGATAAACTCCACTTTTAGAATGTATTATATCTGAGGTTACACATTCCAATTTTATGTACCACCTTCTTGAATGTCAATAGCGGCAATGTTTTGTGAATGAACTTGTCACATTGTCACTCGACCATATTTACTGAAATCTGTTGGTTTCTGGGATCAATCTGATAACTAATCAAGATCACTGAAATATCAACAATCTAATTGGCCAGGTCGGTAAATATCAGGTGGGAGGTTTTCCGTTCAATAGAACGTTCCTTAATTTAAAAACCACCTTTCAATTTCCTTCCTTGGTTAAACACCAATTAGACTGATATAAATCAGTCTCAATATACTGAATATCAGTATATCCCCTGTATAAAGAAATTAATTCACTTATACAGTACTTGGAGTGAGGTATGCTTAAAGCGAATCTCCTTAAGACAATTACGTCCCCCGCACTGGTGCTAACGGGTTACTGGACGCTAGTCTCCCAAGAAACAACACTCCTTCACGGTATTTGGATACACTACCAAATCACCGTACAGTCGAACCGTAGTTAACCAGTATCTTCACAGGATTATTGAAGCAGCGGGACAAAGACAAATTTCGGGAGAATATTTGCCTTTACTTTGGAGGAGCACCACTGTAGAGGAAGAAGGAAGGTTGAAGAATGTTCTTCTTCAGAAGTCTCAGATTCAGACAACAATTCTATCAAAGAATCTGTTGAATTTTATGAGCCTTCTTTTTCAGAACGAATTTTTTGCAGAATCTCTTTGGAAGACGCTTCAGAAACCGAATTACCGATTTCCCACTTCCTATTTGGAAGTCACTTCAAGACTGAGAGAGAGAGGATCTCCTTCAGATTTCTTGTTGTTGGTGTGTTGTATTTCAATTGAGAATTCGGAGCGCTATTTATAGCGCTCCGGGAGAGGCCAACTGGTCCGAACCCAACGAATAGTTGCAACGGTTCGGTCTGAACCGTTGCAACGGTTCGACCCAACCACCGCAACTGTTGGCCATCCAACTGACGCGACAACCGTTGGCGGAGCGGTTCGGATCCGGATAGCGGAGCGGGTCCGTTGGCAGGGCGGTTCAGATCCGGATAGCGGAGCGGGTATGCTTCGCGTAACCCATACCCGTGAGACCCAGTTCAAAAAGAACCAGGCCGGGTAGGGAACCCGAACCCGGTCCCGGCCCCGGCATGTGCGGGCATGGTTTCCTCCCAATCGCGCGTGAAAACTCTAAGTACCCAAAGGGCACGCCCTTTGTTCTCAATTTTCTCTATTTAAACACTACAAGCTTCCATCCCATGGCCAATGTGGGACTGAATGTCTTTAGCTACCTTTAGTCCCATTTTGGCTTTGAATTAGGCAATCTTTAGACTTGAATATCTCATTCATTCGAAGTCGGAATTGAACATGTGAATATACCACATTCATCCCCAATGGAAGGAGAACACACTCCAACCATCATCCAATTGATTCGATCAACGAATATCGCCGTAATTCAATTCAAAGATTCACATATATATATTTCACATTCCAACAATCCCCCACAATGAATGGAGATTTAAGGAATTGACATACAAAGAGACTGACTCTATTGTGAAGGTACTTTATAAAAGAAACTGCATCAGGATAGGTGAACTAGGTCTTGAACCTTCCATAGCGAAAACTTTATCGGACTTACTAGTTAATCAGTGAACTAGGTCTTGAACTGTTAGCCGTTAGTGTAAGCCAAGTCAATAAGTTTCACACAGTGACTTTTCAAATCAACTTTGGTTCTCGGTTGTGTCCGTTTTTTGCCCTGGACATTCTTGGTTTCGGAGAGTATCTTTAGGGAATAACAGCCTCCATAGAAATTCCCAAAGAGCCGACCCAACTCTATACTCACATAGGTGATCGTCCTATTAAGAGTAGTCTACTCTACTCTACTTATTTAGTAACAAGATATAGACATCATTAAAAGCGTTAAGTTTATCCTTTATCCACTTGTAAAAAGCACTTATGTGCACCTTAGGAATGGATGGAGTCAAGCTCCCAAGTGCTTACTTGCTGAGTCAATCATAACTAGTTTTTTCTCTTAAACTTAGTCCGTGGGATCTCCAGTCGCTGCGTGAGGTTTCCATTAAGCTGACTCGGTAAGATTAGGCTTTTAGACCCATTCCCCTCGATGCGCAGTTTATACGCTCTCCACTTAAACCGGATCCGCTAAATTATCTTTTGACGAGACAAAGTCAATAGAGATAATTCCATTTGAGAGTAACTGCTTAACAGTATTATGTCTACGACGAATATGTCTAGACTTACCGTTATATATAACATTTTATGCCCTAGATATAGCTGCTTGATTATCGCAGTGTATACATATAGCGGGCACTGGCTTTTACCATAATGGTATATCTTTCAAAAATTGTCGAAGCCATTCTGCTTTTTCTCCGGCCTTATCTAAGGCTATGAATTCCGATTCCATAGTGAAACGGGCAATACATGTTTGCTTAGAAGATTTTCAAGATAACGCTGCTCCTCCTAGAGTAAATATGTATCCACTAGTCGATTTTGATTCCTCAGAATCTGCAATCCAATTAGCATCACTGTATCCTTCAAGTACAGGTGGATACTGTCCATATCTCAAGGCATATTCCTTGGTATGTGATACGTAACTCAATACTTGTAGTAGAGCAATCCAATGTTGATCACTAGGATTACTAGTTTATCTGTTTAACTTGCTTACAGCGTAAGTAATATCGGGTTTAGTGCAATTCATCAAATACATTATACTTCCGATAATCTGAGAATACTCCAACTGGTATATTCCAGTTCCTGTATTCTTATGAAGGTGGACGTATAGGAGAAAAGGATTTGTATTCTCCTTTATCCCATGATCCTTGAATCTTTCTATCATCTTATCCACGTAGTGAGATTGAGATAGACTGATTCCATCTGGTGTTCTGGTGATTTTAATTCCTAAAATTACATCAGCAACCTCCAGATCCTTCATATCAAAATTGTTGATAACATTCTTTCAGTGGACTTAATAATTTCAATATTAGTCCCAAGTATCAACATGTCGTCTACATAAAGACAAACAATGATACATGTATTTTCAACTGTTTTAGTGTAAACACACTTATCACATTCATTGATAGTGAATCCATCTTTGATCATGACACTATCAAATTCTCATGCCAGTGTTTTGGAGCCTGCTTTAGACCGTATAAGGATTTTACTAATTTACACACTTTGTGTTCTTGGCCCTTACCTATAAATCCTTCAGGTTGCTCCATATATATCTCTTCATTTAATTTACCATTTAAGAATGCAGTCTTGACATCCATTTGATGGATATCTAAGTTATGCAATACTGCAATTGCAATCAACATCCGAATGGATGTTATTCTTGTTACTGGTGAATAAGTATCGAAGTAGTCAAGTTCTTCTTTTGTCGATAACCCTTGGCTACTAATCTAGCCTTATACCTATCGATAGATCCATCGGGTTTTAATTTTCTTTTGAAAATTCACTTACACCCAATTGGTTTACTGCTAGGAGGCAAGTTTATCAATTCCCAAGTATGATTACTTAGTATGGATTCTATTTCGCTATTTATAGCTTCTTTCCACATTTGTGCTTCTAGAATTGACATAGCCTCTTTAAATGTTTGAGGTTCGCTTTCAATAGCGTATGCTATGAAATTTGGACCAAAAGATTTTGAGATTCTAGATCTCTGACTTCTTCTTGGTTCAATTTCGCATTAATTATCGGTTCCTCGGGGCTTTCGTCCCTGAACGCCATCTCATGTGTTCTTTTCCCAGAAGTCTTATTTGTTTCCCGTTTATATGGAAAAATATCTTCAAAGAACACAGCATCTCTAGATTCGATAATCATGTTTACATGAATATCTGGTTTCTCTGATGTATGAAGCAGAAATCTGTAGGCACTACTATTCAAGGCATAGCCTATGAATATGCAGTCCATAGTTTTTGCTCCCAACTTAGTCTTTTTAGGTAATGGTTCTAGTACCTTTGCAAGGCACCCCCACATTTTGAGGTAATGGTAGGAAGGTGTCCTTCCATGCCATAACTCAAATGGTATAAGACCAAGTTTTTTATGGGGTACTTTGTTTAGAATATAATTTGCAGTTAACAGAGCTTCCTCTCACAAGTTATGCGGAGCTCCAGAACTTACGAGCATGGAATTGACCATCTCCTTCAAAGTTTTGTTCTTCCGTTCAGCAATTCCATTTTGCTGAGGAGTATGTGGTGCTGTTGTTTGATAGATTATATCAAATTTAGCACATAACTCACTAAAATCATTTAATTCATATTCTCCGCCTCTATCAGATTTTAGAATCTTGATATTCTTGTTGAGTTGATTCTCAACTTCGGCTTTATATGTTATAAACATATTTATTGCCTCATCCTTACTGCTTAAAAGATACACATAACAATATCTTGTACAGTCATCAATAAAAGTACTAAAATACTTTTTATCGCTTCTAGTTGGCATAAACTTCAAGTCACACAGATCGCTATGAATTAACCCTAAAGGTTCTGTATTTCGATCAATTGAGTGAAATGAATTTTTCGCCAATTTGGCCTCAACACAAATCTCACACTTGCGAATTTCTTCCAAGTTGAGTTTAGGAATATATCCTAGATTAGACAAGTTCTTTAATGACTTGTAATTTACATGCCCTAATCTAGCATACCATAAAACAGGAGACTCAAGCAAATAAACAGAAGATTTTCCTTTATTTATAAGGGTCGGGTACAAATACACAGACTCTTTGTCCACCATTGCAACATTGTCTTTAAAAAGACCATCAATAAGATTCTTGTTCTGTTTAAGATGGCTACGACATTCATTCGCCTTATGCCCCTCTTTTTTTGTAAATGTAGCAGGTTCCCTTGAAGCGCATGTTCTTGCCTTCTTGGACCTTGCCTTTGTACCCCTGGGAAGTCTTCTTCCGCTTTAAGCCTTTAGAAGTATACGCTTTCCCCTTTGAGTCTTCGATCACATTGGCTTTTGCTTCATAGGAGTTCTTACTGCTCCTTTTCTTAGACTTTCGGTTGTCCTCCTCGATTCGAAGCCTCACAATGAGATCTTCCAACTGCAGCTCCTTTCGCTTGTACTTCAGGTAGTTCTTGAAATCTCTCCACGTAGGTGGGAGTTTCTCCACGATAGTAGCAACCTGAAAGGTTTCAGGTAGAATCATACCTTCGGCTTCTATCTCGTGCAAGATAAGTTGGAACTCTTGCACCTGACTGATTACAGTCTCGCTATCCACCATTTTGTACTCCATAAATCGTCCTACGACGAACTTCTTGGTACCAGCATCCTCAGTCTTGTACTTCTTGTCAAGACTGGCCCATAACTTTTTTGTCGTTGTGATGGGACTGTAAACATTGTAAAGAGAGTCATCCAGTCTATTTAAAACATAATTTCGGCAAAGGAAGTCACCTTGAGTCCATGCATCGATTACAAGGACTGAGTCCCGATCAGTTCCGGGTTCTGGTGGATCTTCTTGTAGGAATTTGGCCAGATAAAGAGTGGTCAAGTAGAAGAGCATCTTCTGTTGCCACCTCTTGAATTCTGTGCCGTCAAATTTTTCTGGCTTCTCCGGCTTCGGGTTAGGAAGTGGAGTAGGCATCAAAGCTTGTAGTTGCATGTTTGGTGCGTTGCTAGAGCTATCTTGATTAGTCTCAGACATTTCTGCAAGTTCAAGCAGAACAGAAGTAAGAAACTTCAATAACTAATTGTCTTAAGATTATTGGTTTCTGGGATCAATCTGACAACTAATCAAGATCACTGAAATATCAACAATCTAATTGGCCAGGTCGGTAAATATCAGGTGGGAGGTTTTCCGTTCAATAGAACGTTCCTTAATTTAAGAACCGCCTTTCAATTTTCTTCCTTAGTTAAACACCAATTAGACTGATATAAATCAGTCTCAATATATTGAATATCAGTATATCCCCTGTATAAAGAAATTAATTCACTTATACAGTACTTGGAGTGAGGTACGCTTAAAGCGAATCTCCTTAAGACAATTACGTCCCCCGCACTGGTGCTAACGGGTTACTGGACGCTGGTCTCCCAAGATACAACACTCCTTCACGGTATTTGGATAGCACACCAAATCACCGTACGGTCAAACCGTAGTTAACCAGTACCTTCACAGGATTATTGAAGCAGCGGGACAAAGATAAATTTCGGGAGAATATTTGCCTTTACTTTGAAGGAGCACCCACTGTAGAGGAAGAAGGAAGGTTGAAGAATATTCTTCTTCAGAAGTCCCAGATTCAGACAACAATTCTATTAAAGAATCTGTTGAATTTTTTGAGCCTTCTTTCAGAACGAATTTTTACAGAATCTCTTTTGGAAGTCGCTTCGGAACCGAATTACCGATTTCCCACTTCCTATTTGGAAGTCACTTCAAGACTGAGAGAGAGAGAGAGAGGATCTCCTTCAGATTTCTTGCTGTTGGTGTGTTGTGTTGTGTTTCAATTGAGAATTCGGAGCGCTATTTATAGCGCTCCGGGAGAGGCCAACTAGTCCGAACCCAACGAATTGTTGCAACGGTTCGGTCTGAACCATTGCAACGGTTCGAGCCAACCACTGCAACTGTTGGCCGTCCAACTGTCGCGACAGCCATTGGCGGAGCGGTTCGGATCCGGATAGCGGAGCGGGTCCGTTGGCGGGGCGGTTCGGATCCGGATAGCGGAGCGGGTATGCTTCGCGTCGCGACAGCCGTTGGCGGAGCGGTTCGGATCCGGATAGCGGAGCGGGTCCGTTGGCGGGGTGGTTCGGATCCGGATAGCGGAGCGGGTATGCTTCGCGTCGCGACAGCCGTTGGCGGAGCGGTTCGGATCCGGATGGCGGAGCGGTTCGGATCCGGAAAGCGGAGCGGGTCCGTTTGCGGGGCGGTTCGGATCCGGATAGCGGAGCGGGTATGCTTCGCGTCGCGACAGCCGTTGGCGGAGCGGTTCGGATCCGGATAGCGGAGCGGGTCCGTTGGCGGGGCGGTTCGGATCCGGATAGCGGAGCGAGTATGCTTCGCGTAACCCATACCAGTGAGACCCATTTCAAAAAAACCAGGCCGGGTAGGGAACCCGAACCCGAACCCGAACCCGAACCCGGCCCAGAGCCGCCGCCGCTGGTTTCCTCCCATCGCGCGGGAAAACTCCAAGTACCCAAAGGGCACGCCCTTTGTTCTCAATTTTCTCTATTTAAATACTACAAACTTCCATCCCATGGCCAATGTGGGACTAAATGCCTTTAGCTACCTTTAGTCTCATTTTGCTTTGAATTAGGCAATCTTTAGACTTGAATATCTCATTCATTCGAAGTCGGAATTGAACATGTGAATATACCACGTTCATCCCCAATGGAAGGAGAACACACGCCAACCATCATCCAATTGATTCGATCAACGGATCTCGCCGTAATTCAATTCAAAGATTCACACACACACACACACACACACACACACATATATATATATATATATATATATATATATATATATATATATATATATATATATATATATATATTCTTCACATTCCAACAAAATCAACATCACCTCTCTTCTGGAGCTCACGTTTGTAAAAGAACTTCGATGATATGTGTTTGATCCTATCACTTTTGATGTAGCGTTCTGTAATTTATGCAATACAAGAAACATTATCTTCAAATAATGTTCTCAGAGCATCTTTCATTGAGGACAAACCACATAATTCTCGAACATGCTACATCATAGATCTTAACTATATGCATTCATGACTTGCTTCATAAATTGCAGGAATTTCAGAGTGATTGGATAAAGTGGCAAGCACAGTTTGTTGTACAGATCTCCATGATATAGCGATATCGTCGCACGTGAGACATAGCATGTTTGTGATCTCCCTTTATGTGGGTCAGGGAGATATCTGGCGTCTACATATTCAACTAAATGTGACTTTGATTCTTTGAGATAGGATAAACTCAAATCAATTGTTCAACATAAATAGCAAAATATGTGTTTGATATCGTTCCAGTGCCTCCGAGTTGGAGCAAAAATCTTACTAATAGGTTGACTGAAAATGCATTGTCACCGTGTAACAATTTGCAAAACAATTTGCATGATATGTAAGAGCACCAATTGCGCTAAGATATGATATTTCAGGACCATAAAACTCTTCACCCTCTTCACGAGGACGAAAATGGTCTTTTTCACATCAAGTGACCGTACAACCATCGGAGACGTTAATGAATGAGCTTTTATCCATGTAAAAATGCTTCAATTTTTTTTCAGTTTACGTGTTTTGATGAAGAAAAATTCTTTCTCGAAAGTGCTCAATATTAAGGCCAAAGAAAAAATTTGTTTTTCCAAGATCTTTCATTTCAAACCCCTTTTCAAATAAGTGATAATCTTTGTGAGCTCTTCAGGAGTCCTTATGAGATTCAAATCATCAACATATATTATGACTATAGAAAAACAAATTTTCGATTTCCATATGAACATACATGGACATAGGAGATTATCCACATATCTCTCTTTTAATAAGTACTCACTAAGTTAATTGTCCCACATGCGCCTTGATTATTTTAATCCATACAAGGATCATTATAGCTTAATTGACAAGGATTGTTGTAACTTGATTGAGTACAAATTGCAGGATTATGAGATTTTGAACTATGTACTTCAGGAACCTTGAATCCTTCAGGATTTTCATATATGTGTCATTATCCAATGACCCACATAAATATGTTGTAACTATATCCACAAGATGCATTCTTAGTCCTTTTGAGACTATCAAAATGTTTAAATAGCGAATAGTAATAGCATCTATTACAAGAGAGTATGTTTCTCCATAATCTATTCCACGTCTATATAGAAAATCTTGTACTTCAAGTCAAGTTTTGTATTTTATAATCTCATTATTTTAATTTGTTTTCTGAATAAATGCCCTCTTGTACCCTACATGCTTTGTATTCTTAGGTATTTGGACTATAGAACCAAATATTTTTTATTTCGCTAAAAAGTCTAATTCTGCTTGTATTGCTTCTTTTCATTCTGGCCAGTCATATTTACGTCGACACTCTTCGATGATTTGTATTCAGGATCATCATCACTTCTGCTGATTTCGAGCGCTACTGTGGAAGCAAATATGTCATCAATAATAATATTATTTTTCTCATATATCTCTAGTTGATACATGATTTATTGATATCTTCTTTTTCCAGGTACATGTGTCTTTTCAGGGACTTTTTATTCTTTATTTATCAATTTTATTGCATGCTTTTGTTGTATATACTCTTCTGGAATACCTATTCCTATTACCTTTTTTTGTTTCATGGACTCTTTCTGAGTACCATTTTTCTTATTAATTTCCTGTAGCCTTCTCTTTTGAGGAACTGTGTCTTTTGCACTGATGGGTCTTCCACACTTTAGGCGTATCTTAGACTCATTTGCGATTGTACTAGTTAATTGTCCTTTAAGGACATCGATCTTTAATGGAGTGTTCATCACTGATATATGTGATTTTATTACTTTTTTTATTGTCGATGAAACCCTCTGGTAATCCATCATGATTGTGTACCCCGCGTCGCATAAATAGTATTTTCCTACATTAAGAACCCCAATGTTTAGAATACTAAAGATATATAAATATGTAAATTTACCCAAATAAATTATTTTTAATGTTAACTCATCCTCATAGACCCTTAATCCACGTAGAGGAGGCAAAGATAATGCATCTTTAAGCACAGTAAAATCGTTTGTAGAACCCTTCCAGCTAGTCATGACATGCGTGGAGAGTTTGTTTGGTGTCAGTGCAGTAAGCACATTTTGGGTTACACATTATTGCCCCTAAATCATGCTACATATCTAGTGAGAACCATGATATCTATGTGTGTGCCATCTATAAGAGTGACACAGTCTTACAACAAATATGTGATTTTGTTCAATTAAAGAAAAGTGATTTCAAACACATTATTGTCCTTAGATACATTTGAACACTTGCGCGAAATAAGGGTAACACTGTGTGCTACTTAACACTTCTGGAGGTTTCATTAGAAGCTTGCTTTATGTAACTGTCACGTAGAACACTAATAGCTCGTAGCACTTTGTTGAAATATCTACTAATGTTTTTTGGGATCTAATGAAATATACCCGCGTTATTATATTCTTGGACTTATGCCCTATAATATGGAGAAACATCACTAATTGTTCCTCAATATGAATGTGAATAATATCTTGTGGTAGACCACTATTCCTCAATATTTGGGCAAGATGAACGAAGGCGCTTGACGCATCCTCAAGTAATCATTATAACTACTGCTAGATCCGTCGAGGACACACCACATGTGTGCATTTCTATACAAGTCTCTAGTAACAGATGATTCACGGGGAGGCATTAGCCGCTGAAAAATCATATTGAAGCAGGGCACTCGTATTGTGACAATAGTAGCAGCTACACTATGACACAAGCGCGTGATAATTGTTTCTTCGCAATCATCCATCTATAAAGTACACAATTCCATTTTCATTGGTAAAAATAGGAACATCCTATTTTAACGAACTTCAAAACTCTGTTGGTTGTATACATCTTTATATACATATATAATTTATCTAAATGCACATGATAATAATTCTCTTTATGTTCACATTAATTTCAAATAAATAAGTGGGATACATACATAACCCAAAGATATTTAGCGTACAACAATATTTCACATTCTATCTTAAATTACATGTCAGCGTTGTTACAAGCATCTCTTTCTAATCGAGGTCTTTATAATGTTTATGTATATGTAGTTGATCTTGTAATGTTGAAAGACATGGAAAAAAAAAAATTGCAAATGGTACCAAATTCAATTTTAGTGCAACGCTTTTCAACTTGAAACATAATAACTTACATGCATTATCAATTATCAGACGGTGTTATATGCTAGAATGTAAGATCTGACCCTCTTCAAACTAATCATCTTGCCACAAAGTTAATCTAAACACATAGTGTTCAACATCACTTACCACAAATTATTCACAATGCACAAAATGCATAGATTTAGGCATGGATTTAAAAGTTAGGCAACTCAAATTTATAATGAGCTATCGATTTGGCTACCTGGAGGCATGGCAACAACAGAGACACAAGAGAGGGGAAGTAAAAAAATCAAGGAGAAGCCGCAGATCTCAAATATTCCAACAAAATCGCCCAACTAGAACTAGGAGCCCACAAGGCTATGATTGACATCAAAGCCTATCTTCGAAAGTGGGGATTTATCTTCATTACCTACTGAAAATGTACAAATTCTTAATTAAAAAAAGGCTCATATCTACTTCACAGTCATAGATATAGAAAGCCCTTTCATAAGTCACTTCTCAAGGCAAATCGAAAAAAATTAATTGATCATCCTCTGAAATTACCTATAAACAATGGCTACAATCTCGAATTCGACCACCCAATAAGATATGTCAACCTCCACAGTCGATCTGAAGCCCATAATATTACCTAATTTGACAGATAGGGCGAGCGAGGAGACTTGTAACGGTGAAAGGAGAGTGGGTCGAGGAGGGGAGACTTGCAGCGAGGATAAAACAACTGCTCTTTTTGTGGCAATGAGATGGGAGAGAGTGAGATGGGGGGAGGGAAGCTCAGTGACGGGAGAGGACATATCAGTGACGAGAGAGATTGAGGATGAGTAATCTTAAGTGAGAGAGGTTCCCTCCAATTGATTTTTTTTAATTGAGGAGCCAAACAGTGAGGTGGAGAGACTCCCAACAGGGACAAGGAGATCATGATGACGAGGACAATCTCAGCGGCAACAGAAGATCATAGCGACAAGATGGGGGCTGTGAGAAAGTGAGCGAAAGTTAAGCAATGTGAGAGGGGAGCAGTGGCGAGAGAGAGCAGGAGAGAAGTTGAAGCGAATGGAGGGAGCGAGTAACCCTAACAAAGAGAGGCGAGAAAATAATAGTTGAGTGCCCAGTGTTATTTTCATAACATTTTCTCTACTATCTAGGTGGAAAAGTGACTATTAAAATATTAATGTGGCAGCAGTCCCCCTTTCTTGTTTGGTTAAAGGTGGAAGTGAGGAAGTGAAGAAGTGAGGAAGTGGTAATAGTTCTCTTTGGAACTTGGGAATTGATTAGTAAGTTTTCCAGTATTTAGATATTGTTGGAAAGTGTGATTTGAAAAATGTTATGTCTTTTTCGGTGTTTGAAAATGTGGAAGTGGAAGTAGAAAAGTTGACAATAAAATTGATCGCAAAATAATATTAAAATAAAATTAATTAAGAAAAATAAAAAATGAACTGTAATTAGAATACAAGTGAGATTTACATGATAAAAAAATTAACTGTTTTGTGCTACAACTTATTACAAATGAGATTTACATGACTACCAAATTAATTGAAGCACTCTGGAAGTAAGGAAATGATTATGTAAAAGAGAAAAAAAAAGAAAATTTTTTTTATTTTACTTTTTCGATATTTGAATAGATAGAAAAATGAACAAATATAATTACTCATTTCTTTATTTCCGCCCACTTACTTGCAATCAAACACGGCCGTCAAACAAACATATTGTGAAAAGAAAAGTTAGTAAGACCCACAAAAAATTGTTTTAAAAAAAACCCACTTACTGTCAACTTTGATGACAAACAAACAGCCCTGTTACCCTCTTAATAAAATAGAAAACTCCCCTGTCACTCTCTCTCTCTCTCTCTCTCCATCCCCAATTCCCCAAAAACCTCGCTGAAACGCTAACCCTAGAAATCCAAGCAGCGGCAATGGTGTGCATCCGCCAAGCGACAATGGACGACCTACTCGCGATGCAGGCCTGCAACCTGCTGTGCCTCCCGGAGAACTACCAGATGAAGTATTATCTCTACCACGTCCTCTCGTGGCCGCAGCTCCTCTTCGTGGCTGAGGACTACGGCGGCAAGATCGTCGGCTACGTCCTCGCCAAAATGGAGGAGGAATCGTCGGAGCCCTGCCACGGCCACATCACCTCCCTCGCCGTCCTCCGTACCCACCGCAAGCTCGGCCTCGCTACCAAGCTCATGACCGCCGCCCAGGCCGCCATGGAGGGCGTGTTCGGGGCCGAGTACGTCTCCCTCCATGTCCGCCGCAGCAACAGGGCCGCCTTCAACCTCTACGCCAACACGCTCGGGTACAAGATTCATGACGTGGAGGCCAAGTATTATGCGGACGGAGAGGATGCGTACGATATGAGGAAGCAGCTGAAGGGGAGGCAGATAAGGATGGAGCAGCAGCAGCACGGGCACGGCGGGCACGGGCATGGACATCATCATCATCACCATCATCATCACGGAGGTGGGTGTTGCTCCGGGGACAGCGCGAAGGTGGGCGGAGAGCAAAAGGCGGGATCTTGAGGTAATTTTTTTGGGTTTCCTGTGATTGGTACTGGTATTGGTGTATGACTGTGCAATGGAGAACTGTGCTTTATCTTTTTTGGATAATTTGTCGCGATGGGATACTCTATTGGTTATGTGCCTTTATTAGTTGTTAATGGTTTCATAGTGTTATTTTTGTGATAATTTGGTGACATTTTGTCTTTGAGAATGTGGTGTTATCTTTGGAAACGTGAAAAATTGTCCTTATTGAAGCAGGGCCGGCCCTGACTAAGGGCGACCAGGGCGACTGCTCAGGGCCCAAAAGCCAGGGGGGTACAGAAAAAATTCTATTTTTTATATAGAAAATAAGAGGGGTCAGATCCTGTAATCAGCAAACCCGATTTTACATTCGTGCGGAGCCAGGTTCAGATTCGTTAATTAACAAAATCTTAACAGTATTTTGTACAAATTTTGCACTTTGTAGCCTTCCAGGGAGCTGGGGACTATTTTTTTCCTTCTTACAATTAGATTTCAAGTTGAAGAAAAATTGCTTAAAATCATATTTTATTGTTCTTTGCTCATTAGTTAAACTAAATTTTTTGTTTGTGTTGCTGAGATTTTATTATTGTTTTTGTTGCGTGTGAATATCAATAATGAAACAATATTTTGTAATGTTACTAATTAGTATATACCTATCGCATAGGAAAAAAAAGTCTAATTAGTATGCTTATATAGAGGCACAATTTCTACATTCGCCGTGGGTCTTTGAAAACCGAGGACCGGCCCTGTATTAAAGGTTGATTCTTCAGGATTTTGGTTCTGTATTTTGTTTCTTTTTTCATGCTGGTGCTTCAAATAATAGGAAGAATAAAGTTGGGTATTGTTTTGTTGCTGCTGCTTTGTGTCTATTGCTCACTGGAATGTGTTTTGTTGTGGATATCCGTTCACATTTCAGTGAGTCATTTACTAGTAGATAGCATGTCTGAGTTGCATCGAGAAGTGCAGAGTCTTAATTTGATATAATTTTGATGTATAACTCTGCTCGCTTTATGGTTCTTAGTTTGATCTTTATGGCTGGATCAGTGGTGCATTGATGGTACATAGTTGGTGTTTGTATGAATCACCATTTTTCATTGTTCTGGATATCAAAAATAGACTTGTATTGTGTATGGTCTCTGCCCTTTTTGGAAAATTGTTACACTTTATAGAAGGGTAAGGCCAACTCTTGAGGTAATTCTATGAATTATTTTTCGGAGACAAGGCCCTGGTTTGTTGTTATTCTAGTTTCCTTTATGCATTTGGGAAATGCCATGTGCTGTTAATGTTTGGATTGACTGCTATCAATGACTCTGAGAATTCATTTGCACGGCTTAGATAAATGATGTCAGGGCTGTAGATTGATGATTGATGCATATGACTATTTTATTCATTTTTCTGGATTTTGAAGACTCAGTAACTCTATAGTTGATGTGCTGAATAATTGTTTCATTTGCTGATGGTGTTTTGAGTGACCCTTCTTTCTTTCATTCTTTCTTTATTTCTTCTTATTTTCTTGTGTACATGTTTTGTAATATTTTCCAGTAATTATGCCAATTTACTCCGGCATTTGTATTTTGGGTGCTTTAATCTATATCATATGGGTCAAATTTTAATGTCCTTTATGTTATTCATGTCACTGGCAAACCCATTGTTAGTTTAATCCCTTCAAATTTTTTTGCAGCATGTAGATCAAGTAATCTTATGCCAGCCTCCTCTGTTGCTTGTAATACTTTACCTGTGAGTCTCCTCTATGGACCTCCTGTTTTCTATGTAACTATATAATCTTCTCTTGTTCAACATCTTTTTACCCTATTGGTATAACTTTCATGCTTAAATCTCACCTTAGATTCCAATCTTAAATTTCACCTTATATTCCAACATTCTCAACTCTGATGCATTCAACCTTCAAATACGTGCTACTGCTATCTTGTCCAACACTTCAGTTCTTTCAAATAGGCCTCATCATATCATGTTTACTTAAATCTTTTAGTATGCTCCTTTGAATCTTATAAGAACCAAGCATTCACGCAACATATACCATAACTCTTCACTCTTCCATTTCAGTCTTGTTTTGATCCTTTTGTAATCAGTGACACCCATTTTCTTGTTACTTTGTTGATGAAGTGAAGATAGTTCTCCAAGACCAATAGTTTAATTGATTATAAGTGTTCCTCAAAGTTTGGTTTACCTATTGCTTGACTTTATCTTTATTCTTTTATTTTTCCTTTGAAGATTTCTCACTTGCTATGCAATACACATTTTGTTGTATTAAATGTCAAGTACCGCATAAGAATGTCATAACCAATTATTTGATGTAAGTACATAGCTAATCAAACAAAGAGTATGATGGGAAACATGTACGTGGGCGGGAGCAATTGATAAAATAATTAAAAAAATGTTACACCAACAAGAAGACCGTTTGTAGGAAAATGAATTAAAGCAGATAATATCAATTGTGATTCTTTAGCATGTTTTTGTGTGATCAATATCAGAGAGTAAAATGCTAATTAGAGTTATGATTATGCAGGTAAACCAATTCTATATGCAATAAACAAAATCAAGCAACAAGAGAAGTAGATTTTACTCGCTTGCAGTGTTTGTGGACATGAGATCAGAATATATAATAGTGCAGAAATGTATCTTGATTAGTAAATAAAGGGCGAGAAAATTGAAATTGTACCTTAGATATTCACGAATAACATCTCAGTTTGCAAGTTAATGGATGACTAATTGGCTTAATCTAAACTTTATGTTGGTCTTTGATGAAATCTTGTGTTGCTTGTCTTTTATGAAGACTTGGACTGTTGTGTTTGATGGAAACTTGTGCAATGATTTGTTGTTGGTTGGAAGTACACTGAAACCTGTGTACTGGAATTGTTCCTTGGCTGTTGCAAGTATAGATAGTAAGTGTGACTTTTGCAAGGCACGTGGGCACTTGTCTGGTTGAAGATAGCGGGCTGACTTCTGGATCGACGCCTGTGCGTGAGCACAATAGGGATTTAACGCGCATGTTCTTAGCTTCAATAGTGAGGAGTTGTTGAGGACAAGAAATGATTGTAGTGAGGTGTTGGAGGATGGTCAATGAAGAACTTGGCAAAAAAAATTGGAGAGGAAGAAATTAGATATGGAGATAAAGAGAAATAGATAAATAAATAAATCAATTACAACATATCACCAATAATTGAGTACAATAGGGTGTCCCACAACTAACAGAGAAGATGATTGAGAAATTCGTATTAAACTTAATTGAGAGAGTTTTTATTGATTATTGATTGAAAAAGTGAATACAGGGGCTTTATATAGTCTACAAAATTGTACTCTTTTAGTTACAATTGAAATAGAAATAATAATCCTAAAAAATCAAAAATCTAAAATAAAGAGAAAAATATATAAGAAGAAAAATAGTAATCTTATTACAACTCTGATTTCTATTTTCATTACACGAAAGAAAATAAAATTTTATTACTATGATTTCACAATTCCTTCTAGAACCAAATTGTCATAGTATTCTTGGGTCTCTTTTGGTACACTTTTCAAGCTTTTGAATTAGGATTTGGTGTGGCCTTATTGATGTTGGCTCCATGATGTCCGCATCATTCTCCTCGGGTTAGGAAGAACTCGATTCTGTTGAGTTTGAGGAAGAACTCTCATACTGCTACAATAGGTCATGATCAATCTTTTGTAGCTCACTTCGATCTATTCAGAAATCATTTGTTTGTGGTTTTGTTTTCCATCGAATCAAATACTTACGAGTCCCACCATCTTTGGTGGTGATAATTTTATAATCCATAATTTTATCAATTTAATCCACTATATTAGGTAATATATTTGGAAGTGGTAGAAGGGATCTTAGAAATATGCTCGGGTCGTCTAATGGGTTGTTAGGGTTAAAATTAGGACCCTTGTAATCTACTAGATCTTCAATATTGAATGTTGAATGTAGATCTGATACCAAAATCTTGAGGAAAATTAATAATAGAAGTAATTTCATTTAGCTTCTTAAAAATTTGAAATGGTCCAGCACTACGGGTATGCAATTTCGTAACAGTTCATGGTGGAAATCGTTCCGGACGAATCCGTACATTCACATAATCACCAACATTAGAAATTTTAAATCTTTCTTAAGTCAGCTCTTAGCTTGTAATTGGCGTTGCTTTGAGCAATTTTATCCATAATTTTCTTGCATAAATCGTGTACATGTGATGCAAATGATGATGCAAAATTTAATGCTTTAATAAGATTAGGCATAAGAATTAAGGTTTATAGACTGTCTAGGTTTAAAATCATAAACAATCTCATATGATGATTTACCTGTAGTCTTATTCACATCTGTATTGTATGTAAACTCTGCAGTAGCAAGTTTAAGATCCTAACTTCTTATGTGTTCACCAACTAACATGTGTAACAGATTCTCTAGATTCCTATTGACAACTTCAGTTTGATTATCAATCCGGGAATGAAAAGCAGAGCAGAATTTCATTTTTATGCCAAACATGTGCCAAAGTGATTTTCAGAAGAAACTCGTGAATTTCACATCTTTATCGGACGCAATGATCTTAGGCTAACTATGCAATTTGACAACACCATCAAAGAATATCTTAGCAATCCTAGAAGCATTGGTAGTTCTAGAACAAGCGAGAATATTAGCCATTTTGGATAAATGGTCCACAACCACTAAAACAGAATCACGTTTTTTAAAGTTTTCGGTAAACCTAACACGAAATCATATTTACATCTTACCAAAGACAATTTGGGACGGGGGTGGACTATACAAACCAGTGTTTTGTTTTTGTTGTTTGGATAGTTGACAAATATGACATTTCTCAACATTCTTAGCAACATCGCGTTTAAAAATAGGGCCGATAGAACCTATACTTTACATCTTCTATGGCCTTCTCATTCCGTAGTGTCTAGCTAGATCACCGATATGCAATTTCCAAACAAGGAGTTCTCTAAAAGAGGTTCTTGGAATGCATAGCTTACAGCTTAAAAACAAATATCCATCATGCAGAACAAATCTATCAACTTCTCGTGTAGTTTCATCTTTTAGTTCCGCATATATCTCATGAAAATCAGGACATGACTCATACTCAACTTTCAATCTCTCAAAATTATTTACAACTGACATTTTAGTTAAAATGAACACTCAGCGGCTTTGTTTTCAACTCCCGCTTTGTGACGTAGGGTGTATGTAGTCCTATAAGAACTCAATCTAACGACCATGTCTAGCATTCAACTTCTTTTGAAAGTAGATGTACTTCAAAAACCTCATGGCCAGAAAAGAGAACAAATACTTTCGGTAGCAAATGAAGTCGCCAATAGCGAAATCTTGAATTGTTGCATAGAACTCCTTATCGTAGGTAGAGTACTTTTACATGGTGTCATTTCGTTTCTCACTAAAGTAAGCAACTGGATGCCCTTTTGAGCTAAGACTCCACATATACCTATGCCAGATGCATCACATGTTACTTCAAAAATCTTATAAAAATTAGGAAGATACATAAACTGGGACAATGATTATTCTTACTTTAATCTTGACGAACACTTTAGCAACATCGTTAGACCATGCTAACTCACCTTTCTTTAGACATTCTGTAATCGGGGCATGACAACTCTTTATAAATCGTCAGTAGAATGTACCAAGTCATGAAAACTTCTCACCTCACGAATGATTTTTGGTTCTGGCCATTCCTTGATGGCTTTCACTTTTTCTGGATCTGTGAAAACTCCGCTCGAAGAAACTACAAATCTTAGAAAGTGAACTTGTTTTTAAAAAAAGGCAGACTTTTTCGAGTTAACATACAGTTACTTCTTTCTCAACACAGTACAAATTTGACGTAAGTAGTTTAAATGTTGCTCACGAGAGGCTATAAATGAGAATGTCATCAAAGTAAATTACAAGAAATTTTCTCATAAATGGTCATAGTACTTGAGTCATCATTCGTATAAATGTACTCGGAGCATTAGTCAACCCAAAAGGCATAATCATCTATTCATATATTCCATCCTTTGTCTTGAAAGTGATTTTCTATTCATCTCCTGGACAAATGCAGATTTGATGATAATCACTCTTAAGATCTATCTTAAAAAAGATTGTAGTATCATACATCATATCCAACATATCATCTAACACCGAATGGGAAAGCGGTATTTGATTTTGATGTTGTTAATCACTCTACTATATACGCACATACACCATGATCTTTCTTCGGCGTTAATAATGCGGGGACCGCACATGGGCTCGTACTTTCTCTAATACAGCCATTGTCTACCAAATCATCGACTTGCCTCTTGAGCTCAACATGCTCGGTTGGGTTCATTCGGTTATGTGGCAAGTTTGTTAGACTTGATCCGGGTGCTAGATCGATAGCGTGTTGGATGTCACACATCAGTGGTAATTTATTCGAAAGGTCTTCGAGAAAGACATCACATAAACTTCTCAATAACGGGGGTGATTTTCAGAAGAATAGTGTTATCCGATGTTTTAACCACTTCTCTAACAGTTAGGATCATGAATGGAGCACCGTTCTTAAGTTCTTGATCAAGTTCTGATCAAACTAACTCCTTTCTACTTCTTCGGTGCATTAGGTTTAGGCTGTTTAGCTATAGGTCAGAGGGGTATGAATGGTAACATCCTTGTCGTATAGTCATCGTTATCTTAGAATGATTTGACCTACATTCATAGTAACCACATCACACCGTATCTTGTCTTGACAAAGTTCAAAGTCAATTAGGACAAGCCATCACTATTTCACGTCCTGGGTCATGGAGTTGATCCATGACACCTTATACGGATGGGGATGAGGTTCAACCTTCAATCCAATTTTTTCGATTATATTGGACGATACTGCATTGACACAAGTTTCACTATCCCCCATCACTTTCCACTTATTTCCTCTAATCTTAGTGAATTTATGGAAGATAGCAGTTCTCCAATCGTTCTTTTCATATTGTGAGAATGCACATTTGACGATAGATATGCAATTTGAAGGTGCGAGTCGAGTAGAGTTGCACTCAACACTAGAACCTTCTTGGTCATAATCAGAATCTTCGTCCTCGTGTGGATCCGGTTTATACAAACTTCTTGGAGTCCGTTCTGAGGGGATTCTGTCAATGAAGACGATCTTAATTTCAATACTACACTTAGCTGCGACGTGACCATAACCTTGACATCTATAACACTTGGTGAAGGCACTAACTCTGGGAGCGGTGGGTGCTACGATCATCTTTATTTTTGCTCTTGAAATCATTCTTTCGAAAGAAGGATTGGGTGCTAGACTTATTGAACTGGGACGAGGAGGAAGTTCTAGACACTCGATTTGAATCAAAACTCCTAGCGTTGTAGTTAAACCTAAGAAAATCTAGATTTTGAACAACGCATAGTCTTTTCCTAATTGGGTGACTCCTCTAGCAAACAGTTCGGCTCGCAAGTCTTCTCTAAGTCTGACTCTAAATTTAAAAGAATTTGAATTTGTCCTTCCTTATTGATGGTACTGCATTTGATGGAAAACTCATCGAATTTAGCGACGTACTCTTTTGCTGATTTGTTGCCTTGAGTGTATTGATGCCAATTGTCCATAAGATGTAACTAAAGATTAATGGCACATATTTGGTTTCTAGCTCTTCCTTCATCCTATCCTATGTGTCAAGTCAACGGTTGATGACCTCAAGCTATATACGTCTATTTTTGAAGTTGGCCCAGTACTGACTAGCTTGACCGATCAGTTTCATTGCAGCAAATTCAACTTTCTTAAGCTCAGTGAGATCATACCATGTGAAGTACTTGTCTAGTTGTAGTGCCTAATTTATGAAAAGTTATGGGTCATGGTGTTCATCAAAGTTGAGGACATCGATCTTGATGCTCTTTAGAAATTGATCATCGAGATTAAGTGGGTTTTATCAGTGTTATCACAACTGTTATTTGTGGTGGGGTTGAATTTTCTCCAATAAATGAAGGACTCACGGTGCGCTATGACTTTGTCTACTTTCTCGTTAGTTTGGTGCAAGGTTAGAGTTATGTCGTTGAGCTTAGCCTGTAAGGCGGCTAGGACCGTAGAAAGTTGTTGGGAATCCATTGTGTGGGGTTGGGTTCATCAGATTTGTCTAGTAAATATGTTGTACCACTACGGGATGGCATGCAATGTATGAGTCTTAATATGTATGCAAATCTAAAGTAATTTGTATTTTGTTTTGTTGATATTTTTTTAAAAAATTATCGATCAATCAAACCCTTAATCTTATCAGTCCAATTGACTACATCAGCGTAGTTCAAGTGGGAGGTTTTTTGCTCTTAGTGTTCCTTAATTATAGAACCACATTAAGAACCATTTCTTAGTTATACACCAATCGTACGAAATTTCAGGAAAAGGTTTACCCTTCAATGATTCTTAAATTACACTAATTTTTTGGGGTTTAAATAAAATTAATTAGATGCAAGAAAGCAAATAAATGTGACAAATATGCAAATTTTACCTAACTGTGCTATGATACCAAGATCATATGAAACATGCACGTAGGCAGAATCATTTGATAAACTAATTAAAAGAAAATTTTCACCAACAAGAAGATCGTTAGTAGGAAAATAAATTAAAACAGATAATATCAGTTGTGATTCTTTAACATGCTTTTATGTGATCAATATCAGAGATTAAAGTGCCAATTAGAGTTATTATAATTCCTGTTTTAAATATCGTCCGAGTCGACCGAGATATCGTCCGATATCTCCTTTTTTACCTGCTGCCGATACGATATGGGGAAATCGTTCGCCATATCGTTTGCAGCAAAAAAACTGATAAATTGCCCGATATCGGCCGATAAATCGCCCGATATATCGCCCGATATGAAATAACTTATTTATTGCACGACTGCGTGCAAATGTACATTGTTTTTTATTGTCTTTGCATGCATGTTACATCATTCTTATTAGGTAGATGATATCTATGACACTAAATCAATTTTTAGTTATCAATATTTTATTATATATAGTGTCCGATATGAGTGCCCGATATGCGCACGTATCCCTTATATCTCCCCCGATATCCGATATGAAAAACCCCATCCGATACGATCCCGATATCCGATATTTAGAACCTTGATTATAATGCAAGTAAACCAGTTCTATATGCAATAAAGAAGTCCAGCGACTACAAGAGAAGCGGATGCACTCGCTCTCAGTATTTGCGGACAGATCAGAATAATAATAGTTTAGAGATGTATCTTGACTAGTAAATAAAAGGCGAGAAATTTGAAATTGTATCTTAAATATTCGCGAATAAGATCTCAGTTTGCAGGTTAATAGATGACTAATTGATTTAATCTGAAGATTGATTGTTGGTATTTGATGAAATCTTGTGTTGCTGGTCTTTGATGAGGACTTGGACTGTTGTGTTTGATGGTAGCTTGTGCAATAATTTGTTGTTGGTTGGATGTGCACTGAAACTTTGTGCACTGGAATTATTCCTTGGTTGTAGATATAGGCAACAAGTGTGGATTTTGCAGGGCATGGGCACTTGTCTGGTTGAAGATGGCAGGCTGACTTCTGGATCGATGCCTGTGCTTTGCATGTGCGTGAGCACAGTAGGAACTCAAAGCACAGGTTCTTGGCTTAAACAGTGAGGAGTTGTCGAGGATGAGAGGCGATGTGGTGAGGTGTTGGAGGATCGCCGATGAAGAACTTGGCAAAAATTTTAGAGGAAGAAATTTGACGCGGAGATAAAGAGATGAATAGATAAATAGATAAATTAGTTACGGTATTCCACCAATAATTGAGTCTAATATGACATCCCACCACTAATAGAGAAGAGGATTATGAAATTTATATTAAACTCAATTGAGAGTAAAAGCTTTCATTGATTATTGATTGAAAAAGTGAATACATGGGGGGATTTATATAGCCTACAAAATTATACTCTCATAATTACACTTGAAAATGAAATACTAAGAGAAAAATACATGAGAAGGAAAATAGTAATTCTACTATAACTATGATTACTATTTTCATTATGGGCCTGTTTGGTTAAGGGTGGGAGTGAGGAAGTAAGGAAGTGAGAAAGTGGTAATAGTTCCCTTTGGAACTTGGGAATTAGTTAGTAAGTTTTTTAGTGTTTGGATGTTGTTCGGAAGTGTGATTTGAAAAATATTATGTCTTTTCCGGTATTTGGATGGTAATGTGGAAGTGGAAGTGGAAAAGTTGACCACAAAGTTGACCGCAAAATAATATTAAAATAAAAATTAATTAATAAAAATAAAAAATGGACTGTAATTAGAATGCAAGTGATATTTTCATGGCAAAAAAATTAACTGTTTTATGCTACAACTTATTACACATGAGATTTACATGACCAGAAAATTAGCTGTAGCACTTTGGAAGTGAGGAAATGGTTGTGTAACAGAGATGAAAAGGAAAATGAGTTTTCTTATTTTCTTTTTCCGGTGTTTGGATAGATAGGGAAGTGAGCAATAATACTTCCCCATTTCCTTACTTCCGCCTACTTCCTTGCAACCAAACACGCCCTATATGAAAGAAAATAAAATCTTACTATTACTCTGATTTTACAACGCCTTCTAGAATTAAATTGTCATAGTATTCTTAGGCGTCCTTCGGTACACTTTCCAAGCTTTTGAATTGTGCTTTGGTGGCGGTCTTGTTGGTATTGGCTCCATGATATCCACATCGAGTTACTCCATCATTGGGGAAATTTACTAAAATCACAAGCAATCATTAATTCATCTGAACACCCAGTACCCATAATGATAACCATTGGCATTGAGCCTTGTCCCAACTACTTGGATTCCGGCTTCGTAAGCCATTTTTGTTGTTCTTCCTTTTAAGGGTAATTCTGGTCTCAGGAATTTAGGATTTTTGAGACCTTTGCTGTCCTCTCTATAAGGATAATTCTGCTCTCACCAATAATTGAGTTTAATAGGGTATCCCCCACTAATAGACAATAGGATTGTGAAATCTGTATTAAACTCAATTGAGAGTAAAACCTTTCATTGATTATTGATTGAAAAAATGAAAACATGGGGGCTTTATACAAAATTGTACTCTCATAATTAAAATTGAAATAGAAATACTAAGTGAAAAATACATGAGAAAGAAAATAGTTATCCTACTACAATTCTAATTACTATTTTCATTATATGAAAGAAAATAAAATCTTACTATTACTCTGATTTTACAACTCCTTCTAGAATTAAATTGTCATAGTATTCTTGCGCCTCCTTCTGTACACTTCCCAAGTTTTTGAATTGTGCTTTGGTGGTGGCCTTGTTGGTGTTGGCTCCATGATGTCCGCATCGAGTATCTTGTGAAATTACTCCATCATTGGGGAAATTTACTAAAATCACAAGCAATCATTAACTCATCTGAACACCCAGTGCCCATAATGATAACCATTGGCATTGAGCCTTGCCCCAACTACTTGGATTCCGGCTTCATAAGCCATTTTTGCTGTTCTTCCTTTTAAGGGTAATTCCAGTCTCAGAATTTAGGGTTTTTGAGACCTTTGCTGTCGTCCCTATAGAGGATAATTCTGCTCCCTCCAATTTCACATCCTTTTCCCATCCTTCTTTTCCTTCACAATTATCTTCTCTTTTTGTTTCTTTTTCTTTTCCTTCCTACTAATTTCCATCCTTTCTCCTGACCTCTTGCTACTTTTCAGTTTATTACTGTTTTCAATTAAGATGTCACATCATCTCGGTCAATTCTTGATACTCTATTCTCAACAGATACAGATCCTTCTTCCTCAACATACTAATTCCTGCACTACCTTTTACTAGCATTAGCCTGAGGGAATAGCAAAATTAGGTTTTCAGGTTCTTTCATACCCAATTTTGGTTGAACCTGTTCTATCATGTGATCAGGACTTGGACACCCAATGAGGAACAATTCTTATCTGTTCTGAGAGGCAAGCTCATTTGAAGGTCTGATTGAGTGGCCGGAAGATATAATCATTCACATTGTAGCATCCCATGCCATTGGTGTAGTTCGTTTCCTTGTCCTTGGTATCTATCACTGATGGGAAGGATGTCAGGCTTATTAGCAGTTTAGCAGTAGTCTAGGTAGGTTTGTTTACATGCAAAAAATTACGGTTTCTCTGACAATAGTTACTTTTAAAAGTCAGGTTTGGACTCACAATCCAAGCATAATATTAAAAGTAAATCAAAGCTTGCTTGAAAGGAAACCCAAAAGCTTCAACAAGGCTGTGGATTGTATTCAGCTTGACAAGTGGATTAGGTTTGTTATGTGAGAAATGCTGATCGCATTAACTGTACAGACCTAACATGATATACCAGATTACCTAGTGTATCTATTTGTAGATTACCTATTGCATATATTATCTAATGTAGAGATTACAATTGAATATTTTGTTTTGGTATGAGTCTACTCTCAACCTTTGGATCTCCATGAGAACTATAATTTTCTTGCTGCGCTTTTTGACCAAACTTCTCCAGAAATTACCACCTTAAACTTCTCATGATTATGCCTCTAGCTTATAGTTCATTAGGTGAGGATTGCATTTTAATTTCAAGCTTTTTCTGGCTTATTTTAATATCTCTCAAATACTTCCATTTTCTGATACATGTGCTGCTATTCTACTGTTCAAATTATTTCTGTTGCAAAATAAATAGTTCTTGGTAGTCTTGTAAATTGAGGGGTTAACCTTTCATGTTATTATGCTATTTAGCATTGGGAGCTGGGAGTATTATGTCGTCATAGAATAACGGTGAAATTAAAGAGAGAATTATATAAGACTGCTATGAGACCAGTGATAGCTTTATGGGTCAGAATGTTGGGCAAATGAGCGAGCTTAAAATGAGAATTTTTTGACAAATGAATGACAATGTTCTAAGAGATAGGATAATAAATGAATGCATTTGTGAGAAGTTGTGCATAGCTTCGACTGTGGATAAAATGAGAGAACCTCTTGAGATGGTTTGGGGAAACGAGTAAACACATTGGGCATGCGTGGTGATACTGTGACGGGATCATGGTTATGGAGCAAATAGGAATAGAGGTAGGCCTAAAGGAGCATGTATGGATGCAAGTAAAAAGGATATGTAGTTGCTCACTTAGGGCCTGTTTGTTTGTTTGGAAGTGAGAGAAGAGAGAGGGTGAAGATAATTTGAAGAGAGGAAGAGGTCTCCTCCTTTGGTTTGATGTTTATTTTGTCAAATTTGGAAGAAGAGATCTCTTTCTTCTCTTCCAAACTTCCAATGTTGTTTGGTTGCACTTGCACATTGAACAAAGAAGAGGAGATAGTGTGAGCACCCCATGGTGAGATTATCCATATGGTGAGTAGAAGAGGAAGTGCCGCCGCCGCCGCTGCTCGCTCGCGCTGATGCTGCTGGCTCTGCTGCTGATCGCTGCTTGCTGCTGGTGTTGCTTGCTCTGCTGCTGCTGCTTGCAATTGCTGCCGCCGCTTTCTGCTGCTTGCTGCTGCTACTGCTGCTGTGCTGCTTTGTTGTTGCTGCTTTGCGTTACTACTGTTGCTTTCAAGTTCACAACCCATAATAGGACATGATCATTCCCAAAATCAGTTGGAGCTACTTGAGTTTAAAATTTTACAGAAATGGAAAAAATTGCAGAAAAGCTAATACATGCACAAAATTGGACATATGTGAACTTGAAAACATACAAAATTAGATAATTTGCACAAAATTTGATACATGCAGCCCATAAAAGCTGATACATGGACAAAAGCTGATAAATTTTCAGTAACCCACAAAGCAAATAAGAGAGAGAATCATCGAGGAAACCAACAGCTATTCACAATTATTCTGAAAGTTGCAAATATAGTGTACTGGTGACTCAGAAAATAGCCAATTCAACCTTGAGGGAGAGAGCTGCATTTTCATGCCTCCTCATCCCCATTTTCATGACTTTTAATTTTTCTCACCCACAATATCAAATTTGCATCCTCATTAGCTTTTCACAATGTCACTTATAATAACATGGGAGAGCTGCAAATAACGTTCTTCCTCATCCCTCAATTCCAACAATTTATACCAAATTAATCAAGAGTGAACTCAAGCATTTTCAGCATAACATTAAGCAACTAAGGAGATCGGATTCACGATCGGCCGATAGAGCTCATATTTGATTTCAACCGCGACCTTGAGTTTCTTTTAAACTATCTTATTCAATTTCTGCAATTAAATTGCTTGAGTTTCTTGAAAAATAAAATGCTGAGCATTTACAATGAGATGCATAAAGAAACCTTAAAAGGAAAACACCTTCCAATTGAGACATCCATCAGAAACATAAGTCAGATAATCTCTTCTAATTCTAAAAAAGATAATGGAAACATGTTAGAAATGTAATGAAACCAATTTATCATGTCACAAAATGTAATGAAACCAAAATGTCCTCAAAGACATCCATCAGAAACCAATTTAAATAATGAAGGAAAAATACATACATACGGTACCCAATTTCAGAATGTGCAAGCATATGGTTCCTGTGTGCTGGAATCAAGGATATATATTATGATATATGATTTAGAACATGTGATACTGGAATCACAAGTATGATACTGGAATCAAGCATTCAAGACATTCAATTGGAACATGTGATACATGACTTAAAACTTTTTAGTATGGTATATAGTATGATTTCCTCCCACTGCGAAGGTTTTCACCAATATATAATTGATATACAATGAAATATGCTAAACTGTCACATAGATAAGTAAAAACACGAAATAATGTCCGTGTCTGACAGATCTTAATGTCCGTGAGACGTGTTTGATCAAAATCCAAGACAAGAATAGATAACATATTTCTTGATAGAGACTCACAATTTACTATAAACAAGAGAAATGTACTACATTTGACCAAATAATAGTACCTTTCTTCCTTGAGTGGGGTGAAGCTTTGGATACTTCTTTAGCACTGACTTGATCGACTAATGGATCCATCTCTGGTACAAACAGAGAGGAACATGCTTGTGAAGATTCCCAAAAATAAAAATAATATGTTCTAATATGAACTTATATAAACAAAATAGCTATCTTAGGGCGTTTACTCTGACTCTTTATAAACTTGATGTGCATATGCACTTAGGGTTCAGAATTGGTGCTGGTTCATTATAAATTTAGGGTAGTATACAGTGTTCAAAAAATCAGATTAATTGCTGATTAATCCAATGCGCTAAATGGGGGCATAATTTGGCATTAATTGCCCTAATTAACGTCTAGGCGCTTAATCGTGGTTAAAATGTTTAAGCGCCCGTTTAAACAATTATGCGCCGCGTGGATCCCTACCCGGACAGGAACCCGACCCGAAACCCAACCCGAACCCTTAAATATCAAAATTAGGGTTTTTTCCCCAATCCCTCATTTCACTCAGATCTCTCTCTCTCCTCGCTTGATCATCGACGAATCTCTCCATCGCTCTCACCTTCCCCCTCTGGTCGACCGTCGAGACATCGACATTGGTCGATCTCTGGTGGCAATTGGCAAATCACTCAGTCTCTCTCAGTCTCTCTTTCTCTCTTTCTATTTTGATCGAAGGGCTTCTATCTCTCTCTCGATTTTGAAATGGTAGTGATCGGAGGGGTGATCGGCGGTGGTGGTCCGCTGAGGCGTTCGGCCTTGTGAAACGAGGTATCCTCTCTCTTTGCTGCTTCTCTCTCTTTCTCTGTCATATGCTTCTCTATCTCATATACTTCTCTCTCGATTTTGCAGCAGCGGTGGTGATCGGAGGTGGTGATCGGCGGTGGTGGTCCGCTGAGGCGTTCGGCGTGTGAAACGAGGTATCTCTCTATCTTTGCTGCTTTTCTCTTTCTCTCTCATATGCTTCTCTCTCAATTTCTATCTCAATTTTGCAGCAGCGGTGGTGATCGGAGGTGGTGAAACCAGGTAAATCTCTTTTATATGCTTCTTTCTCAGTCTCTCTTATTTGCAGGTGATCGGCGGTGATGATTGGTGAAACCGTGTTGCTGCTTCTCGCTCAGTGTCTCTCTCTGCTTCTCTCTCTCTCTCTGTGTGTGTATGCTCCTCTCTGCTTTTTTTTCTCTCTGATTTGATTCTCTGTCTCTAATTCTGATTCTTCTCTCTCTAATTCTCTCTACTTATCTATATGATTCGGTGCTTCTCTTGTATCTCTATCTCTGATTCTCTCTGTCTCTGATTCTGCTTCTCTCTATCTTTGATTCTCTGTCTCTCTGTCTGATTCTTCTTTGTGTCTGCTTCCCTCTCTCTGCCTCTCTCTCTGCTTCTCTCTGCATCTGCCTCTCTCTGATTCTGCCTCTCTTTGATTTAGCTGATAGCCTGATAGTCTCTCATTTTTGCATAATTGCGTATATTATAGATTAATATGATACACACACACACACATATATACATATACACACACACACACACACACACACACACACACACATATATATAGACACACACACAAACAAAATAGCAAATAAAAAATAGGTGGCAATCTAATTTTTACATGTTCACAGTTCATTCACTCTGTCATTATGTCTCATATGCTTGTTCATATACATAATTACATATACACAGCATAGAGCATACGGATACAGTCAACTTATTCTTTGCATGTTCAAGTATAATCCACCATTATGATAATGCCACCACTATTTTCTTAACCTATCTGTTGTATTTTGCTGTTTTTGTTGCTAGAATTTGCTGCTCTTGAGTCTTGACCTGCTGAGACAAACATTCAAACAATTTGAATAATAGAATAAGTAAATAAATTTGACAATTTATGATTTATCAATATGAATAAGTTAATGCTAGTAAATTAGTAATTGTTCAATGAAAATGAACAAGTTTAAAATGCATGGCATGATGATGATATGAACAAGTTTAAAGTGGATAGATTGAGTATTTGAAATTGTTTCTTGGTGTTCTTGCAAATTATAATTCTTGAGTTTTCAAATGTTATTATTTAAGTTGATTAATCATTAATGTGTATTCTTCTGAATCGTTGTAACCTTGTAGGATATCATGTCATCAATGGCCTCTAATTCTGATAGTGTGAGAGGTCCAATGAGTTCTAGCAATCTGATATGTTCTATTTCTGAAAAGCCATCGGGCTCCAAAGACAGGGTGGGAATATGGAAAGTTAACAAGACCGGATTCTTATAATCACGTGGAATGCAAGAAATGTGGTAAACGTTTCACAGGAGGAGTCAATAGGATAAAACAACACATTGCTTGGCAAAGGAGTCAATAGGATAAACAACACATTGCTTGGCAATTGGGCAATGTCAAAGGTTGTGAAAAATCTACCACGGAAGATATTGCCATTTGTAGTTAAGCTTTACAAGAACCTTGCAGGAAGAAGAATGAAAAGCGGGAAGAAGAACAAGATGAGACAAGAGGTGCAGATTTCAAAGGAAAGGGAGTCTGAAGAACCTGAGTTTACATCAGTTGGCTCAAAAAAACCTCACGTGTTCGAGCCTTTGGACAAGATGGTTGGCGATGGGAAGCTGAAACAAACTGTGATTAATGAAGGAGATAGAAAGAAGTGGAGGGACTTGACACATCATTACTTGAGCATGTGGTGTTATGCAAGGGTAATTCCTTTCAATGCACTCGATGACTAAGAGTTTGATCTCTTTTGTGAAGCAGTTGGCAAACATGGGCCAGATTACAAGGGACCGAGTCAATATCAGTTGTGAGTGCCTCTATTGAGAAAAGCTTATGAGACGGTGAACAATGATCTTAGCCAGCAGAGGGCGGCCTGGAAAGAATATGGATGCAGTATTCTTACAGATGGGTAGACCGATAGGCTTCATAGGAGCGTGATGAATGTGTGTGCATTGTAAGGAGGGCACAAGCTTCATCAAGTCAATAGAGGACTCGATTAGCCACATACTGGACCATATATTTTTAAGTGGATCGAGGATTGCATTAACGAGATTGACGAGGAAAATGTGATCCAAATGGTTACAGATAGCCACTCTTCTAATATGATGGCAAAGAACATGTTGGCACCGACGAGGCCGAGAATATTTTGGAGCAATTGTGCTGCACACATAATTGACTAGATGTTGGAAGATATCGGGAATCTTCCTAAGTATAAGACCGTGATTGAGAAGGCCGGTCTATCTCAGTGTTTATTTATTCTCATATTAGCACTCTTGTACTAATGCGGAAGTTCACAAATAGGAAAGAGATGGTTCGTCCCGGAGTGACAAGATTTGCCACTTCCTTTCTCAGTCTTGGGTGTATTATCACAAGAAATGCAATTGGCTAGTATGGTTTCATTACCAGATTGGGATGAGAATAGATGGTCAGGTACTGTAAAAGGGAGAGCAGTTAAGCAGACCATTTATTCAGATATGTTTTGGAGAGATGCACAACTTATGAAAATTTATACTCCTCTTTTTAAGCTATTGAGGATAGTTGATGGAGACAAGAAGCCCTCAATGGTTTTTGTCTATGGTATGCCTCAGGATGCAAAGGATGAAGTTAAGGCTTCTTGCAATAGGAAAGAGTGTTTACCGTCCAATACTTGAGATTATTGAGAAGAAGGCAAAGGATAGGCTTGATAGCCCACTTCACGTGGCAGCCTACTATTTTAATCCTTATTATTATTATAAGGATAATACAATCAAAGAAGACATCTCTGTTAAGGCTGCACTGATGTATTGCATTGACAAATTTTATCCCGAGGAGTATAATATTCATGATATAATTGGTTCTAAAGAGGTTCAAGCATACAAGTCAGCAGCGGGAATTATGGGAAGTGGAATGGCAGAGAGATATTGGAAGAGTTTTAATGGCACAGATAATTTTAATCCAGGTAATGTCTTTTTATTTTTGTTCAATATCCAAACATTTATTCAAAGCCTGTCCATATTAGAAAATTGTTAATTGTGTCAATTTTCATGAGTAGCTCATTGGTGAGACTTTTATGGAGGAGAGGCACCTTATTTCTAAAAGATGGCAATTAAAATTCTATGTTTGACAAGTAGCTCATCCGGATGTGAAAGAAATTGGAGTGTTTTTTAGGGGGTAAAATTTAATAATCATAATCTATTACACTACTGTTTTATTTGACTCATTTATCTTTATATGATGCTTAACTTATGTTCTTATATTAAATGTGCGGATACATACAAAGAAGATGAATAGACTAGATCCAAAGAGATTGAAAGATCTAGTTTTTATGAGATTCAATAGGAGAATGTTACAGAAAAGGACAACAAAGTCAAAAAGTGGGAAGAGCAAGGATGGGCTTGTTGCTCCTGATGATTCAAGGGCTCTTCATTTGAAAAATCCTAGAGTTAAAGAAAGAGAGAATGAAGACGAAGAAGAGATCTTTCCCGGTTCGGGTTTTTCATGGATTCTAGTTGCCGAGGCTAGTGGAGCTAATGAAAACCCATATAGGAGGAATAAGAGAAGAAGATCAAGGAGAATTGGTGATCAAGGAGCTCTTCTAGTAAGGTGGAAGCTGAGATTCATGAGGATGTCGAGGAAAGTGTGAGTGGAGAGAATTTGGATGAGGGTGGTAATGATGATTCTGATGATTATGCTGCTTCTTCACCCGTGTTAGATGATGATGATGTTCGTTATGAAGATGATGATGATGAGGATTAGTAGTCTAGACTCTAGTAGACGCCTAGATGGAGGAGGCATTGTTCAAAGATTATAATATATTTTTTGTTATTTTGAAACATGGAATATTTATGTTGTCTTAATTAGGATTTCATATGTTTTTAATTTGAAGAACTTATCACTTTTTGTGTGTTGGATCGCTAAGTAGTTTATGTTGTGATGTTGATGTGGTGATAATACTTTTTTATTAAGTACTAAGTAGTACTATAGTAGATGACTTGTTATTTATTAAATTGTGATGTTTATGATTTGATTATTTTGATTGATAAATTGACTAATTTTTTATTTATCTTATTTGCAGGTAAGTTTGATTTATATTTATGTTGCGAAATTGGAAAACTTGGATTACTAAAGCGAGGAGATAAGTTCTCTTCTGTTTTTATTATTTATTCATGTTGTCTTGTTGTTCATCAAGCATGGTTTATAAGTTCACATTTATATTGTCTAGTATAATATTTAAGCATTTTCAACAATTAACTGTATATATTCATATGTAGTTCTGTATAAATATAATTAAATATGTTAAAAAACTCAATTTAATTAATCTCCGATTAATCCCCGATAAATCTAATTAATCATTATTCAGTGTTGGACCGCATGATTAATGAAACTGATTTTTAGAACACTAGTAGTATATCAAGTGAGATACTTAGGTTACTTCCATGACCCCTATGAGTGGTTGCTATTGCTAGCCTCCCATACTCAAATGGGGTTGTACCAAAGCAAATCTACTCCAAATACATTCAACTAGACTTAAAAAAGCAAATATAGTCACTATGGACTAAGCACCACATCGTCACTGTCTGTCTCTATTATAAGCTCACATTCTTTAAAAGCAACCCTACAAACAAATAAACATCACACTTCGATAACAATTAGCAAGAAGAAAATAGAGCAATAACTTACAATACATATTAAATAGAACATATTCATATGTTTAAACACAAGATAGTAGTAGAGTAAACAGGTTCAATATACACAAGTATCCCTAAATTTGTGTATACGCACAAAAACATGGTCACTTAATAAGGATAAACTTATAATGAGGAGATCAGAGCCCAGAGGAAGCCAAGAGATCGAATCCGAGAGCAGGGAGATCGAACCCACAAGCGACCGAAGATTGATCCCAAGAAAGAGGAGATCGAACCCAAGAAAAAGGAGATCAAATCTGAGACGCTGAGACAAGATCAATCCCAACTCCGACTGACATGAGGAGATTGGGGCCAAGAGGGAGCTAAGCGATCGAATCGGAGACGCATGGAGGAGATCGAACTCACGAGTGGCCGAAGAGATCAAATCCAAAAAAGAGGAGATTGAACCCAAGAAAGAGGAGATCGAATTCGAGACGTCGAGATAAGATCGATCCCAACTCCGGCCAGCGCGAGGAGATTGACAACAAGAGAGGGCGTGGGAAGGAGATGGAGGGAGGAGGTGCTCAGAGCTGAGACCAACAAACAGCTCTCTCTCTCTCTCTCTGCAGTAAATGAGAGAAAAATTATTTAAATATCTTGATCCTTGTGCTCCACCTCTCTTCGGCCCAATTTTTTAGCTGAAGTTTGCCACGTCATCGCTACGTCACCACCACGCTAGAGAAAGAGACTCTCTTCCTCCACAAACCAAACAACAGAGATGAGGAAGAGAGCTCTCTTCCTCTCTCTCTTCCAAGAAAACAAACGTGCCCTTTAATCGAAGAGCGGACCTTAAAAAAATTGAACAGTAGAAAAGGATTTAGGATTCACATAGCCTACCACAAAAACTTGAGATGTTATTGTTACGCATAAAGACTCGCATAAATTTGGTGATAGTTCATTGCTTATACATAAATAAATGTCTCCTTGGGGTGCTAGTGCAGTGAGGTTAGTCTTTGGACTCTGCAGCCTGCTTTAGGCAAGGTTTGCCTTTCCTTATCAGTTCATTTTGCCTCGTATATATTATTACTTGCTCGCTCGATATCTCCATCGCCCGAGCATACAAAAAGGCCAGGGTAAATTTCTGATGCGGACATCAAGAGCTGAAGCAGGCAAAAGAACTCTATTCCAGATTGATTCAAGCAGTTGAAGACTTTTATGTATTTTTTATGTACTTTTCTCTTTTTATTTGTATTTTGGGTTTTTATTAGGAGTTGAAACTTTTATTTTATTTGTAATAGTTTAGTCCCACATTGGGAATAACAGGAAACTGGATTATGTAAAGTCTATTTATAGACTCTTGGATTAGTTGGAATTTTTAATGAAGAATTTTGATTAAGAATTTCGAGTGAGATTGATTCTCTCAAAGTTTAGGAGTAATCCTAATTATCCTCTAAATAAAAAAAAACCCTAACCCTATTTCTTCTTCTCTTTTCTCCATGCCAGAGATCCACTGCCGCCCCGACATCACATAACCCATCTCCTTCTCTCTTCCTGCAAACAAACAAACTTGAATCCCTCTATCCTCATCTCAGACCTCTCACACACTTGCTCCGCCGTCGCCGAATCAACTTCTTTTATCTCTCCTGCCCCACAAGGAACCCATCATCATTTTCTCCTTTTTCCTCTGATGTTGCTACAACCCAACACCGCCACCATCTCTCCGCTACCAACGACGCCCTCGACCTCACCCCATCTTCTCCTGCCATTGCTATCGGAGCCTCGTCGATCTTCCAGTGCGCCGTTGCTGTGCGTCCTCGTGAGCCGCTCGCTGGAACCCAACCCTCAACAGGTTGAAGAAGAAAGACAGGGTAATGAGTCCAAACTCAATTTGACCCAAACCCACATAAAAAGATAGGAAGTTCAGTTTCAGGTTTAAGTTGAGAAACCCAAACCCGTTTGCTACACTAGCAAGATCCACTTGCTACAGTAACAGCTCTAGTGCTACAGTATGTGGACCCAGAAGCTTCAGAATCAGACCCTTTAACACTTGATTTTCGTTTTGGGTGGTAACTTCACACCCGGACTCCGATTCAGGTGTTTTTCAACTAGTTCATGGAGATGAGAGCTTCACACCTACAACCAATTCAATTCACTGAGATCTCTGTGATTCTCAGTAGGTAATTTTCTTAACCTAATCTTTATTTGTGAGTTGATATTCATCTCTATTACTTTATCGATTTTGTCTTGCCACTAAAATTGTGAGATTGCGCGCATCTATTTTGTATTTGCTAGTCGTAGCATTTATAACTGTGCCATCTTAACTAAATTTATTTTTGATCAAGAACGGTACAATTGCAGCTGCTCATTTTGTTAAAATTCATCCGTTTGCGTATTAGTTTTAACTATTTTCCTACCCAAGATTGCCTATCCAAGATTGTTTTGTTGAGGAAACGTAACGAAGTTTATTACATCACAGATATGTGATTCACACATGCATCATCGTTTCACATTATTTTGGTATCAGAGCCAGGTTAGGGTAGGATCTGCATCACGTAGGCATTTGTTAGAAAATTTTACCGCTTTATTGCACTAAAAAAATTCATCTAGTTTAGATTTGCATCTCTTCATTTTCATTTTGATTTTGTGTAGTACATACCCACCCATAGTGGTCACTCATATATGTTAGAAAGTCTAGTAAGTCTCACACCTTCCTAATGGATTCCAACAGATTGTAACAATGTTCACTGAGATAAATGACAAATTAGAAGCCCTTAAGACATGCGATAGAAGTCTGACCAGAGTGAAAGCCATAGTTGATCAAACCCCACCGAGAAACAATCGACATAACAACATTGATAATCCACGCAATCTTGATATTGAATATCAAAAAAGCATCAAGATCGATGTCCCTAACTTTGATGAATGTCACGACTCAACTTTTCATAGATTGGACACTCCAACTAGATTGGTACTCACATGATATGAACTCACTGAGTTTAAAAAAATTAAGTACGCTGTAATGAAATTGTCTGGTCAAGCTAGTGAGTATTGGACCAACCTAGAAACAGACGTGCAACCCGAGGTCGACCACTGATTGACACATGGGATATGATGAAAGAAGAGTTAGAAACAAAGAATGTGCTACCATCCTTTAGCGCTCATCTGGCACCACCACAACACACTCAAGGTAACAATCTGTCAAGCAGTTTATCGAAAAGTTCGATGAATTCTTCATTAGATGCAGTACCCTCCATAAGAAAAGGGAACTCAAATTCTTTTTAGATTTAGAGCCGGCCTTAGGGTGACCTACGAACTGAACTGTTAGTTAGAGGAGTCAACGATTTAGAAGCAGCATATGCGTTAGTCCGAGATCTAGATTTCGCTAGGACCACTCACACTTTCAAAAGCAACGATTATAGGGCCTCAGTGTCTAGACCTTCTCATATCTCCAACCCAATAGGTCTAGTACCCAAACTCTTTCACATAGGGATGACATCAAGGGTAAGTCTTGAACGGGACAACAGAAACAAGGGCCCCGAGTTCTTCAAAGTCAGTTTCACAACCAAGTGCTATAAATGTCAAGGTTACGGGCACTTAGCTGCCAGTTGCCATAGTCTCGTCAGAATCACCATTATAGATGGAACACCCACCAAAGCCACTGGGTCAGACTCTGATGTGTACATCTTTAAGGGAGAAGATTCTGAAACTAATGAAGAGCCCACAAGTGATGATATTAGTTTCAATTGTATTACTCAAACACTATCAACTCACTTGTTTGTTGTTAAATGTATATCCTCCCCATCAGCTGAAAAGGACGATTGGAGAAAGACTGTTGTCTTCCACATGTTCATCAAAATTGGAGATAAAAGTTGTAAAGTGATTGTGGACAGTGAAAGTTGTATCAACGCAATATCGACCAAATCGCTCGAATATCTTAGATTAGAGGTTGTATTCAAAGTGTTTTGGGTTGACTCCATGACACTTGAGATTAAACAATGATGTCTCGTTCCAGTCAATTTCAGTCATTACAAATATAAGATATGGTGTGATGTGATCACCATGAATGTGGGTTAAGTCATATTAAATGGACCATGATTGTTCGACAACAATGTCATCATTTACGGTCAATCCAACATATGTCAATTTGAGCATAAGGGTAAACAAATTAAATTACTATCCTTGAAATTCAAGATTGGACAACCCAACACTTTGGCTTTGCTGCCAACTCCACCTTCTCCAACTCTTATTGCTATTGTTCTTTCCTATCTTCCACTAGTTATGCATGCCCTGTTTGCAAATCGCTTCTTACCGCTGACATCATCCCGCTATAGCGCATTCGAATTAGATATGCATTTGCATCACACAAACACGTGCACAAACTGCACAAAGAGATCAGTGATGAAAATAAACAGAGTAACGTGAACCCTACTTTATGAACTGAAAGTAGAAAAATATTTAAAACTTTTAATGTAGATGATTATGTGATAGTTTGAATTTATCCAAAACAGTTTCCTATGGAAACTGTTAAGATGTATGTCCGCAGTGTGCTGGACCTTTCAAGATGTTAAATAAACTGAATTGCAATACTTATGTTATAGATCTTCCTAGAGATTATGACATTAGTTGTACTTTCAATGTTAATAATCTAGTGGATTATAAGGGTTTTGATTGTAGCCCATTGGTTGTTAAGCCTTCCCCTAAGCTATTCTCTGAGAGGCCCCACTTACCCCACTACCAAATACTCATCCCATTACAGCAGGAAAGGTTGATAAAGTTTTAAAGGATGAGACTTTCACCACCAAAGCTGGTGGAACTCACATATACTTGAACCGCTGTAAAGAAAAAGCACCGACTATTGATTCACAGCTAGATCAAAGTGATTTGCAGCGGATCGATCCAGTACAGAATGAGAGCGCTATCCCATCGGACCAGATGATGTCGAGTCTTCTCCCACCCAGGGAGAATGATGCGGACATCAAGAGCTAAAGCAGGCATAAGAACTCCATTCCAGATTGGTTCAAGCAATTGAAGACTTCAATATATTTTCTTTTATGTATTTTTCTTTTTATTTGTATTTTGGGTTTTTATTAGGAGTTGAAACTTTTATTTTATTTCTAATAGTTTAGTCCCACATCAGGAATATCAGGAAACTGGATTGTGTAAAGTCTATTTATAGACTCTTGGATTAGTTGAAATTTTTAATGAAGAATTTTGATTAAGATTATCGAGTAAGATTGATTTCCTCTCAAAGTTTAGGAGTAATCCTCCTTATCCTCTAAATAAAAAAACCCTAACTCTATTTCTTCTCTCTTCTCCATGCCCGAGATCCATTGCCGCCCTGACATTAACCCATCTCTTCCTTCTCTCTCCCTGCAACCAAGCAAACCCAAGTCCCTCTATCCTCCTCTCGGACCTCACACACTTTCTCTGCTGCCGCTGAATCAATTCCTTCTTCTATCTCTCCTTCCCCACAAGGAACCTATCATCATTTTCTTCTTTCCCCTCGGCTGTTGCTACAACCCAACACCCCCACCATCTCTCTGCCACCTTGTCGCAAACGATGCCCTCGACCTCCCCCCCATCCTCTCCTCCTGCCATTGCCGTCAGAGTCTCGTCGATCTTCTAGTGCGCTGTCACTGCGTGTCCCCATGAGCTGCTCGCTGGAACCCAACCCTCGACAGGTTGAAGAAGATAGATAGGGCAACGGGTCCAAACTCAATTTGACCCAAACTCACATAAAAAGAAAGGAGGTTCATTTTTGGGTTTAAGTTGAGAAACCCAAAACCGTTTGCTACAGTAGCAAGATCCACTTGCTACAGTAACATGTCCAGTGCTATAGTACAAACTGACTCTCTGCTACAGTACGTGGATAAGCGAAGTTTCAGAATCAGACCCGTTAACACTTGAGTTTCGTTTTGGGTTGTAACTTTCACATCTTGACTCTGATTCAGGTGTTTTTCGAGTTGTCGTGTTCGTAGAGACGAGAGCTTTGCGCCTACAGCCACTTCAGTTCACTGAGATCTCTGTGATTCTCAGTAGTTAATTTTCTTAACCCAGTCTTTATTTTTTAGTCGATATTCATCTCTATTACTTTATAGATTTTATCTGCTGCCACTGAAATTATGAGATTGCGCGCATCTGTTAATCCTGTATTTGCTGGTCGTTTTCATTGCATTTATAACTGTGCCATCTTAACTAAGTAGTTACTTTAGTTTATTTTAGATCAAGAACGGTACGATTGCAACTGCTCATTTTGTTAAAATCTATCTTTTTGCATATTAGTTTTAACTATTTTTCTACTCAAGATTGTTTTGCTGGTGAAACGTAGCGAAGTTATTACATCACAGATCTTTGGTTCACACACGCATCACCGTTTCACATCAATTTCAGTAACCCACCTATGTTTTGGATCATTCTCACTATACCTTCCTATTTTCACTTTTGCTCTCGCGAAGTTTCCTTGAAGTCTGACTAAGCTAATGTCGTTAATGAAAATTGTGAAAAGACAATTTTGCCCCTGTTCTATTGTGGGTTATTGGATTAGAATTTATACCATAGGGTTCAATTATTAAACCCAATAAGAAATGTGTTTATGCCCGTTCTTCTCTATTCGCATTTACCAAACGCATGAACCCATCATCTAATGATTCTAATCCTACCACTAATCCATGAACATATTATCTTCCTATTCATGCAAACCCTAATCTTATCTCACCCATGAACAACATGTTCCTTTTTGTTCATAACTCAAAATTTTATCTCTAACCCGTTAACCCATCATATTTTAATTTACTCAAACCCTAATCTCTACTTACCCATGAACTGATCATCTTCTCATTCACACAAACACTACTTAACTCTAATCCATTAAACCTATCATCTTTTAGTTTACTCAAACTTTAATCAATACCTTTTACTCAAACTCTAATCTCGAACCCTAATTCCCTTACATCTAACCTATGAACCCATCATCTTCCTGTTTATCCAAACTCTAAACCCTAACTCTAACCTATGAACCCATCATCTTCCGACCTGAACCCTACTCCCTACCCATTTATTCAAGCCCTAATCCTATCTCTAACCTATGGATCCATCAATTTCCCATTTACTCGAACCCTAATCTCTATCTCTAACCCACTAACTCATTAACAATGTTTAAAATAATGATAACATTTTTCCTTTATTATGTTAAGATATGTTATAACATAACACATAACGTAAGTTACGCGATTTAATATTTATTTACTAAAAATAAATATATGTACTATATTTAAGAATTTTATAAATAGAAAATAATTTTAAAAAATCTAAAAAATATCAAAATAATATATAACACATTTAGCAAGTTACAACAATTTTTAGCAAGTATCACAATAATTTTTTACATTTACAAGTTATAACAGGTTCGCAAACATAACAAATTCCATAATAAGCTCGCAAACATCACAAATTTCATAATAAATTCGCAAACATAATTCATAGTCATACATAACAAAGTAGTCATAATATCCTGGCATAAAATCATGCCCTAATCTCATCTATTGTGACTAAATTATCCTCCTCCAAGATGTACTTAGCATCTTCCAGATCGATATCATCCCCGGTCTTATCCACATTATCAATGGTGGTCTTTTCCCTTTGTCCACAGAAGAACTATTGACCTTTGTCTCTTTTCTATAGACTCATTATCAACCACAATGCTAGTAACTTCATTATTAAGTACGATGACATCTAGAAAATCTCTGTCTTTTTCCCTTTCCTTACGTCATCTTCTCTTTGCCTCATCTAGCCACGCAATATTGTCCGACAAGGCTCTTCGGTCTCTACAAGCTATTCATCATCGCTAGCAGGCTTCTCTATTAAAATCAGATCAATATGCAATCGCCTCCTACGAATATTTCTCTCTCGAAGTTTGATGTTGTACATAACATAATCGAGGGATTGTAGACATAATAGCTCCAAGTGGCATCTTTTCTTTGAATAGACCTTCAATAAACAAATTTATTTATTAAAAATTAGTCATTTCTTATTTATTATAAAGAAAGTTGTAATTTGTAACATTTCTTACTTGCTCAAAAGTGTTCCAGTTGCGTTCACATCTGAAAGCACTAGTAATAAGAGAATCCAAATTGCAAACTTTTGAAGTGTAGGAACTTCATCTCCAAATCTCTCCCACCAAGCAACTAAAAGAGATTTAAGCGTTAGACAATTGGAAAACAACATAACTAAACAAAGAATCATAGATATTCACTAAATTATACTGGACTATGAGCCTTTAAGATCATTTGAGCTAACTGGCTCCAAGTTCTACAAGTTTCTATTTATAACTATCCAACTCCACATCAACTTGTGCATACTCACGAATGTCGGGGATCATGCGCACTACATGCACTCGTGAAGGCCTCTTCTCACCTCAGCATCATTGCTAAAATTCTTGCTATAGAAACATCTTGGGTTTAGGAAGTACGCTGCCACATGAAGAGACCTATGCAACATACCTGTCCACCTCTGGTTAATCATATTCCAGTAAGGTATGTACTTCCTCTTACTGCCATCACACACATCCCGTATCTTCTCCTTCGCAGTATTAAACATATCATAAATAAAAGGCATAGATGACCTCACATCTGAATCCACCTCTCATAGAACATATAGAAGTGGAAGTATGACGCTAAAGCAAAACAAAACTTTGCCTTCACTCTATTTAGTTTTTTTTGCCCAAGTGCTCTTATTGAGTTCTTCAAATGCAAACGTCTTTCTCAAAGGTTGCTTTAATTGGTGCAATCTTTGTAGAGTCAAGAAGAAAGTAGCAAATTAAATGATTTCCGGTCTTATGAGTTTCTTCCCCTTTGTGTGTGCCCGAAACAAAGTAAGAACCTATCCATAGTTGTATATGAATTGGGTTATATCCTTTGCCATATCAAGAGTCTTCGTGTGAATCTTCATCTTGCCTATGTCTTCAAGCATCAAGTCAAGGCAATGAGTAGCGCAAGGAGTCCAATAAAGACATTTTCTTGTATCCATAAGTTTTATACCGACATTCACATAAGATGTGTGGTTGTCGGTAATCACTTGAAGAACATGCTCCTCGACAATCTTCGCCACTATCTTATCAAGTTGCTCTCATAAGAAAGCTTCGCTCTTGATCGATTCTGATGCACCAATGGACTTATAAAAGAAAGTCCCTTCAGGTGAATTCATAAGAAAGTTTATCAAGCTCCCACTCTTCCTATCCGTCCACCACCCGACATCATCGTACATCCATATTGCTTTCAAGCCGCCATGTGTGTCGCCTTGATCTTATCTATATCCTCTACCTCGACTTTAAGGACTCGTGTACTTATCTCATAAGGGGATGGTTGCTTCAAGCCTATTCCAAACAATCCGACCTATTCTATCATCTCCTTCCAATAAGGAGTCGAATGATGTTAAATGGAAGCCTAAGTGCATAAATGCATCTCTCAATTTTCCTTACATATTTCTCCCTTTCCTCCTTATAAGAGCTCTCAAGTGTCAATTGGCGGGGTTCAAGATTGATAAATTTATTCATAGGCACAAAAGTTCGGGGTTGGGAGTTGCTTCCAGTGGCGTTTTTCAATGCTTGGCTTACCACATCTTCATGTGATTCTCCCATCCCTCTAATTTCAGACTAGTGACTCCTTTTTCACCTCCGTGACCAGCATATCTTTACAAGCCTGCTTCACATTGGACGAGACTTGCACACAAATTTTAACACCTTTTTAAGTACCGACCAAGTGATGTTCATACCTAGTGATTCTAGCAATTATTTTATACTTGCAAAATTTGCAATAAAACACGTTTGGAGGATCACCAGTTATATAATCTACAAATTCATGTGGGGGTTCCAAATTTTAGCCATGTTATTCAATCTACACAAACAAGCATGAATTATAACAATTAACAACTAACAAGCATGTTAATTGAATTATAATAACTAAAAAGTA
>JAVJIF010008216.1:0-172175 GCA_038442645.1 Agave tequilana
GGCGCTTCCCTCTCATTGACTATGCTCTGCACGGTCCTGCTTTCAGACGATCCCAAAGAAGCAGCGTCCATCAGACGAAGGTCGCTCCGTTTCTACTATGATCCCACTTTGAAGACACTCTACCGTCGTTCATATGATGGTATCCTCCTCCGTTGCCTTTCCCATTCAGAGCACAGGAAGCGCTCCAAGAAGCGCACGACGGCACTTGGGAGAGCTCACCAGCCGGGTCCAAAGCTTAAAGACAGGTTGCATAGGCTGGTATATTATTGGCCAACTATGATAGCCGACGCCATCCAATATGCACGAAGGTGTAAGGCGTGCCAGGTCCATGCAGACTTCATACACCAACCTTCGGAGTTGCTCCTCCCACCCTACTGCTGCTTCATCTGTCATTTGAAGCATGGGGAATTGATGTCGTTAGGGCCAATCAGTCCCTCTTTTCGGCAAGAGGTCACCGGTTTATCCTGGCAATAACCGTTACTTCTCAAAATGGGCAGAGGCCATACCGTTGCCGAAGTTAAAACCTCCAATCTGGTTAGCTTCATCAAACACATGTCATCCATCGATTTGGTGTCCCCAGGCGGATCATCCTGACAATGGTCCCCAATTCGTAAGCCAAGGGTTCTATCGGTTCTGCGATAAATACCGAATTCAGAATGTGGCTTCACCCGCCTACAATCCTGCCGCAATGGCTTGGCAGAGGCATTTAACAAGACGTCATCAAGCTGCTCAAGAAGTTCGTCTCCTCGAATAAGCGAGATTGGCGAAAAGCTGGGTGAATGTCTCTGGGCTTACCGACCACATTTCGGAACCCGACAGGCAATACGCCTTTTTCCCTAGTATATGGGTGCGAAGCAGTTATCCCATTGGAAATCCAGGTGCCATCATTGCGGGTAGCCTTGACTACTAAGATGACATCAGAAGACCATGATCGCCTGCGTCTTCAAGAGCTCGAAGCCCTAGACGAGAAGCGGCTACAGCTCAGCAACACATCGAGCTATATCAGGCTCGGATGTCAAAAGCCTTCAATAAGAAGGTCAAGCAGAGAGTCTTCTAGAAAGGGGACCTGGTCTTGCCGTCAGACGACCGATGATCATGACGCACAAGCCAAAGGCAATTTTTCAGCCTAAATGGAAGGACCGTTTGTAATAGAAACAATCTATTCAAACGGGGCATACCGCCTTATGAATGCAGGTGGCGACCTACTCATGATGCCGATCAATGGCAAATTCTTAAAGAGTAGTATATCCTTAATCGAGATCTTGCTCTCGATCAAGTTACATTACACTTCTGATCGAGATCCGCGCGGCCAGAATGCGCACAAAGAGAGCCTCTCTCCTTCTCCGAGCATATCAAACCTGTTGATAGCTGGGGTTTGCTAAAAATCCTAAGGGACCTGCTCCCTTTGATTCCCTCTCCAAAATCACCTACCAATTCTCATCCATAGAATGGTAGGACCACATATATCTCACTGTTATGTTAACATTAAACCTATGACAGTGGTTTTCCTCGTGAGAACGGGACCTCCAAAATCACCTACCAATTCTCTCCATAGAATGGTAGAACCACATATATCTCACTGTTATTTTAACATTATAACCTATGACAGTGATTCCCTCGTGAAAATGAGACCTCATCACTCATTGTTGAGCTTGGTGGCTTCTCACCAGTTATGTCATTGCGACCTCTGAACTGGCAGATAGCCAAGTCTCATCTACCATTGAGCTTAGTGGCGTCTCAATTGGTTTACGTCATTGCGACCTCTGAACCACAGCAGACAGCTAAGTCTCAATCTTGAGCCCTGTTGACATTTACAAAAGACAGGTCTCGATACTTGTTGACATTTACAAAAGACAAGTATCACCCATTGTTGAGCTTGGTGGCTCCTCAACCAGTTATGTCATTGCGACCTCTGAACTGGCAGATAGCCAAGTCTCATCTACCATTGAGCTTAGTGGCGTCTCAATTAGTTACGTCATTGCGACCTCTGAACCAGCAGACAGCTAAGTCTCAATCTTGAGCCCTGTTGACATTTACAAAGACAGGTCTCAATATTTGTCGACATCTACAAAAGACAAGTATCACCTATTTTTGAAGCTTGTGGCTTCTCAACCAGTTATGTCATTGCGACCTCTGAACTGGCAGATAGCCAAGTTTCATCTACCATTGAGCTTAGTGGCGTCTCAATTGGTTACGTCATTACGACCTCTGAACCAGCAGACAGCTAAGTCTCAATCTCGATGCTTGCTGACATTTACAAAAGGCAAGTATCTCCCCTTTTAGCCCCGCAAAGGGCTGACCTCGAGACTGGCGACGTCCCATTCGGTTATGTCATTGCGACCTCTGAACCAACAGACAGCCATGCCTCATTATCCAAACAAACAAAGACGACAAAAGAAAGAATTTTTATTAAATTCCAAAATGATGGGATACATGGAGGAGCCTATAGGCGTAATGATAAGATCGGATCCGATCTCCGAGCGAAGCTAGCCTCGTCCTCCTGTCATCAGCAGCCTGGGCCAGCGCCTGTGATCTTAGCTCAGCCTCATCGAAGTCCACCGCCTGAGCCAGACGAGCCTCGACCTCCGCCAAAGTCGCCTTCTGTGACGACTTCTGCCGCGCCAGTTCCTCACTCCGAGCCCTGAGCTGCTCAAGCCGCGCAGTCTCTTCATGACCATCTGCGTAGCTTTTGGATAAGAGAGATTTGCTTCCGGATCATCTCTTCGGCCCTCTTAACCTTATCTTCGCATCAAGAAGAGCACTGGTGGAAGCGTCAATTGCACTCCCACCTCTACCTGCTCGTCTCCAAGGACTTCAAGTCAAGGAGATAGCCTCAGCACCTCTTGAGCGGCGAGCTGAGCCTCGCGCCTTTGGGCAACAAGACGTGTGAGCCGGTCATCAGCCAAAGACGCTGCGTCTGAATGATAGAGGTGGCGCCATTCCTCCACGTCCTTCTCAAGGTCATCTACCAGGAGTTCCAGAGCAGTAGCCTGGTGATACCCCTCAAAGTCCCGAATACACTCAATGCCACGGGAGAGGACCATCTTCAGCTCGAGAATGGCACAGGCGAGCCCTTCAAGATAGACCGATAGTCTGCTCCAACTGTTATAGAAGCTATCGACCAGGTCACCTATGTAATCATTCTCGGCCTCAGCCATTTCTGGCAGGGAGGCAACCTCGGAATAGTCCACCAGCCTGAGTTACGCTCGCGAAGGAGACAAAGCAAAATGCCGCTTAGTGGACGGGAGATAGAATCTCTCGCGTCCAACTGGAAGATCCACTGGCCTTCACCAGGCCTCAGCTGGCGATCGGGATCAGTGCACAGCATCCCCGAACATGAAGTCAGGCTTTCTGTAAGCCTGACGGTCGATATCTTCAAGCGGAGCCGTAGTCAAGATGCTCCGCATTGGCTTGCGGACGACCTCCTGGATGAGTGTATCCCGTACAAGGGAGCTCGGCTCGCTGACAATGAAGCCTGCCCATAGAACTGCAAGCTGATGTTTCCGCCTGCTCGACTGGCTAGACCGAACAGACTGTTCTGGAGGCCGGAGGCGTAATGTACTGCAGAAATAGAAATGAGCTATGATTAGTTCACCAATCAAGTGGATGCGAAAGCATAAAAATTCACTAAGGCATAGCCTCGCCCAGCAAGCAGAGCCTGCAAGGCGATAGTTTTGAAAAAGCTTCGCTTCATGGATAAGACTGCATCTTTGCAGAAAATATCCAAAGCGCCAACTCCGCCTCACAGGGAAAGTACTCTTCGTACGGAAGAGACCCGAAGGGCAAAGCAGAGATCTCCCGCATCTCGTGCAGGGCCATGCCCAACTCACCAACCTGGGTGAAGAAAGTCCCCGAGGCCGGGCAGTACAACTCAAGGATGGCGTAGAAGCACGCCATCTTCATCTCAATGCCGTAGCAGGTCGCCCTGACGGCCTCATGGAGGTTTAACCTCTCTAAGTCCCCCTCAAAATGAGTGAGGATATAGTTGGTCAACTCCGCCCACCACGACCTAGGAGGGTGGACCCCACCGGAGTCCTGAAATCGGTGGCAGGGTAGTTCCCGTCAACTTCGCAGAACTGAGCGCCAAAGGTCGGCGACGCAGCTGGGTTCTCTCCTACTGGAAGGTCCCGCGATACCTTCCCAGGGTATAGCCCCATTATGCTACGAGGGGCCCGCCCTCGAATAGCGGACTAGAATGTCACCTCCCGACACTCACAGACTCGGCATTTAGGCTCACGCCCCACGCCATCTTCCGAGCCTGAGTCACGCTCGCGAAGGAGACAAAGCAAAATGCCGCTTAGTGGACGGAGATAGAATCTCTCGCCGTCCAACTGGAAGATCCACTGGCCTTCACCGGCCTGCAGCTGGCGATCGTGATCAGGTGCAGCATCCCCGAACATGAAGTCAGGCTTTCTGTAAGCCTGACGGTCGATATCTTCAAGCGGAGCTGTAGTCAAGATGCTCCGCATGGCTTGCGGACGACCGTCCTGGATGATGTATCCCGTACAAGGGAGCTCGACTCGCTGAACAATGAAGCCTGCCCATAGAACTGCAAGCTGATGTTTTCGCCTGCTCGACTGGCTAGACTGAACAGACTGTTCTGGAGGCCGGAGGCGTAATGTACTGCAAAAACAGAAATAGCTATGATTATTTTCACCAATCAAGTGGATGCGAAAGCATAAAAATTCACTAAGGCATAGCCTCGCCCAGCAAGCAAGCCCGCAAGGCGATAGTTTTGAAAAGCTTCGCTTCATGGATAAGACTGCATCTTTGCAGAAAATATCCAAAGCGCAACTTCGCTTAAAGCAGGAAGTGGCATAGCCCTAAGGGCTGACGTCATCAAAAGGATATCATGGTCAATAGTCGTCCTTCGTGGCCATGACTGAAAGAACAGACCATATCCTGTTCCTCAACAGGATGGAGACTGCCCAAGCAATGGCTTCCTACCGAAGCCTAAAAGAAGAACTGTTCAGTTCTTACTTCCCTGGTGCAAGGAAATAGGGAAGTTCAGGGAAATGAGTTCCCTAATGAGAATAGATCCCATTCGATCGTCCTAAATAGCCAAATGACTGGCTCCAAAGGAAAAGAGACCTCGGTCTCCAATCAGACAGGAAAATTCCTTACCGGTGACTGGTCGCTCGATGACCGGAGGAGAGGGCCCTCCGCTGCAGAAGTCGCTGCTTCCTTTCCCGCTCGTCTTTTGGGCGCCATTAAGAACTGTAAAAGTTCTCGAAGTACTCTGAAGCAAAGGAGGAAGAAGGAGAGGAAAAGACAGAAATTTCTCTGAAAAAGGAGATCTTTTCCATGTTCAGCCCGATCGGGCTTTTATAGGCCAATCAGCGCCTGAAACGAGGCCTCAAAACAGGGCCATGCCGCCGTTTCGAATTAATTCGAAACAGCGCCCGAAGCGCCTTCCCGAGAAGCGCCGGTTCAACTCTACTAAGAGTTACTTCGCACTAGTGCAAAAGTGCGGACTTCGCACAGTCCTTCAAGGGCTTCGCCGAGAGGCCTACCTTAGCCCTCCAAAAAGTTGCTGCTCGCGGGACATGCCAGTCTCGCGAAAATCATTCGAAGAAAGGACTATATCCTTAGCTCCGCACACAGTCCAGCCCAGCAATGGCCGAACTCCCAATGAAAGCAAGCAAAATCTAATGAACAAGAGATGAACTTTCATTGATAGAAATGGTACATTTGATATTACATCAAAGTTGTGTTTCTATAACACACCAAGTTGCCTAACAAGGCCATTTGCATAAAAGGCATACAAGCGGTTTTATCTGCTCCCAGGCCGCCAACGGGACAGGAAGGGCCTTCCTCCTGCATAAGGCCGTAACCAGTGGTGCCGCAAGGACACGGTCATTTTTCTCCACAAAAATGGCAAATCTTACTAGGCCATTTTTGTTTGAAGCCTGGCAATAAAAACCTATCGCCGCCAACACGATAGATCACGTATAATGGGAATCGGCAGTGGTACCAGTGATCTAACAGGCGCGATATCCGCTTTCCTGAAGTGGATCGCCCCCAAAGGCCACCAAGTTAAAGTCGGCAATGATGCCGGCGATCCCACAGGCGACGCCCATTATCTTGAAGCGGATCCTCTCCGATAAAGGCGGCGGCCAGCCTCACCTCAGAACGAATCATCACGGATAAGAGGCTGCCAACAGCCCCTGGGACGCGCACGCCCGCTGCCCCGAATTGTTTCCTCCTTCTTAAAAGTAAAGCTTCAACCGGGGAAGCATAAGGCAATTTCATGGTTTCTTTCCATCAAGTTACCAGACTGGCAAGCATAGCTCGCTGCAAGGCAATTGGAGCAAGTTAGCAGTTAAAAAAAAAAAAAAAGCTGCAAAGATATTAAGTCAGATTCTTGGGCGGCAAAGCAATCTGACTTCAGCAGAGGACAAGCTCCGCCTGCACAGTAACTAATGGACTAGCTCAGCAAACGCCAAGTCCTAGCCTCATCTCTATGGCAAAGTCAGACACAGTCTTAACATTCACCAATATGGCAAGACTGGCTCAACCTTTGAAGAGACCAAGTCCTAAGTTCTGCCTGTGTAGCGGACTTAACATGCAGTGATCTTTCTCTGATTAAGTCAAGATGGTAGCTTCACAGGGAAGCTGTGCTGAAATTCTTCTCTGCAGATCAGCCAAGTGCAAGATGAAGAGCAAGGAAGCCAATCTCTAAAGCAGCTGTCAAAGCTAAACCAAGGGAGATGAATCCCTAAAAGCGGTGAAGTCTTTGAATGATCAAGACTTACTGGTCCTTGGCCCTTGGCCGTAGACAACCAGAGTGGCTTTCCCACTAATTCAGAGATCTGAGTATCTCTCACAACCAAGAGAAGAGAAGGAAGGCAAAACATTTCTCTTCAGAGGACCTCAAGTGTCCTATTTATAGGCCCCATGGCTGAGCACTCTCACCCCAAGCGTGGAAGCACGAGCGCATTCAAGGCATTTATTGCGCCTTGATGGAAGGGACGGTTTTCCCTTGGAACCGTGCAAAGGGAGAAAACGTCTCCCTCATAAAAGCACTTATGGCGCCTTGAAGAAAGGGAGTATCCTCCCTTGGAAACGTGCAAATCGGAGAACATCTCCCTCGATCGGCGCGAAAGAAGGAATGATCCTCCTCGTAACCGCCCCCACGGCAGTTGGCTTTGAAAAGGCAACAGGAGTTCCAAAGTGAACTTATTTCTTGGAAGCCCAGACGCGGAGCTACCCCCGACGCGAAGCTACTCGCGGACCAGTGCAATTCTTCGGCGAACTCATCCCAAAGCAGGATTCAAAGCGAAGCTGAACTCACCATCATGGTGACGTTCATACTCCAATACTATCACAGCAGTTCAAAGTGTTTCGGAGTCTGAGCTATTGCAGACTCTCGAAAACTTTGAGGGGGTCTTGTTGACACTTAAAAAAGACAGATTCTCATTGGTCCGAACAATGTCTAGCGACAGACAAGCTGAAGACCAGTTTTTCATCTACCTTCAAGGGACAAGGAAGCGGTTTGGACTCCACTGATCCAGCAAGCAGAACAGTGAACCCGGATTGTTTCTAAACAGACCTCAGCAGGTCTAAAATGCTAGCATTTAGCATTACATTTGCCCCAGGAGATAGCCTCGTTTGAGAGGCTACCATCATCCAGAGCATCGCTAGGAAGCTAACTGATAGTTTCGCCGAAAAGTCTCTTTTCGGACCTCGCCAAGAGTTGCCTCTAGCTCCGCTATGAGCTTCAAAGCGGGCAGCTCCGCTATTAGTTTGCTATGGTCAACCTTTGACCAATCAAATCTCCTGATAAGATCGGATCCAAGCAAATCAAATCCAATCGGGATTCAAATATGGCAGGTGATTGCCGCAATCTCTTGACTCTCTTGAAACGAGTAAGAGGATCAGAGAAATCCTTCAACGATATGGAAGGGATCAAAACAAATCGAAAAGATCAACCGACTTGCCATTTTCTAGCTCCGCAGAAGCTATCCTAGCCTCGCAGAAAGGCTACTTTCCAGATTTAAACAGATTCGGTTCAATCTGTTTCCATATCTTTAAGGGACGATTATACCCTTGCTCTCCCTATAAATAGCCCGCCAGGGGCACAAGGGGAGGAGGCGGTCGAAGGGGAATCCAGAGATCGGCGATCAATCAAAGCGGGCTTCTGCTCCCAAATCAATCCTCTGCTGATCAGGAGAATCGGACTTCTTCATAACGCACCGTGCGTTCTCTAATTCAGAGACCTTTCAGGAGAAATACTTCTCTTTTCAGGGTGGTGATACCCTAACAACCTCTTTTCCTCAAGAATCTCCGGAACCAGGCGAGAAGGAATTCCTCACAGAAGGCGGTTTTGAGAAGTAGCAAGAGGGTTCTACCAATCCTCTATTCTCTGATTCCCGGAACCAGACGAGAAGGGAATCTCATCGCTCGCATCGTCAAAGGGACAAAGTGGTCGCTGCGCTGACCAGACTCCCTATCGGCACACTTCTCCAGAATCTCTGAGGAGATCTACCTGTAATTTTTTTAAGAATACTTGTAATTTAGCTCCTCAAACTCTTTTTTGTAAGTTTTCCCCTTTGCAAACTAATGGAAAACAGTCACATTACCATATTTTTTATCTAATAATCCTATTAATAAATATTTTCTTCTTTGTTAAATACAGGCCCATTGCTTAAAGAAAGGGAAGAGAAACGAGCCCAAAAGCCCATCAAATTCTGATTTAATTCAGAATTAATTTGAAATTAGAAGATCAGGGCAGATCAAGGCAGATCAGAGAGGATAAAACCGGTTGAACATCGTTAAAATGAATCTTTACAAATCAATCAGTTAAAGCCAAAAATCAAAGGCCGTTTTGACATACCCAGGAGATGAAACGAGAAAACCAGCAGAAGATATGGGGGAATCACCAATCTGGGGACCTCCACCATTTGGGTGTGGCCATATTGCCACACCAGGGCCATGGAAATGCGTCCCTAGCCGCGTTTCCGCGGCAAAGTTGAGGTTATTGGAGGAGAATTTTCTTACGCCCTCTCCCATCTGATTTTTTCCTATAAATATCATTTTCAACAGAGACGAAGGGAGCGAAGACTAGGATTAAATTTCTTGTTTATTTTTAGGGTTTTAGGAGCATTGTTAGATAGCTTGGAGAAGTTGTATCTCCTCTTATTTTTTTCAGTTTAGACTAGCAAAGAGAGAAGAATGGATTGAGTGTGTAATTCATCTTTGAATTGACAATCAAAGGAGCTTTTACTCGCTTATTCAACTCAACTTCGAATTCAGTATGTTTATATTTGATTTTCATTCTCTTATTTGTTTTCCTTTCATTATGAGTCGCTAAATCGTTTTCTGGGCTAACTAATTAATGTTTTCTACCTCCTCTCTCTCGATTGAATTTTATGAAAGAACTCTCTTGAATCATAATCCCTAAAGTTAAATTTTATTCTTGAAACTCATGATGATACTCTTCTTTTAAAACTTAGACTTTCAAAGTACAAATATTTTCAAATCTTTTTTATTCCATACTGCTTCTTCATGCTTGATGGTTTAAACATTCTATTTTTAAATGTTGTGATAAGGAAGACCTCAAGATTTGATCCAAATCATCTCATTTGTTTTACTTGAACATTAAAAGAAATTAAGCCTTTTGCCTATGATAAAAGTGATTCTCCAAAAATGTTCTTGAGATAAGTAAGTAATTGAATAGAAAATTAGTGAGCATAGATCTTTTCCTATATAAAAAAACAACAAAACATCTTCATCATTTTTAAAGATCACCTTTTCCAAAGCCTCTCTAATTTTTAAGTTTTTCTTTTAATCACTTTCTTCTCTCAATTCTCTTTTCAACTAAAAAATCTTTTCAACTAAAAAACAAATATCATTCTTTGCTTTCTAAACAAAAACACCGAAAAGTTTTTATTGCATTCCTCCTCGTGAACACGACCTGTTAGCCCAAAGCTACATGATAATCCTTTCACTTTCAATTTGCAATCACTTATGTGCCATCATCATGGGTCTTCTGACAGTTAAGACAATGTCAACTTTCTTGAAAGTCCGTTCCTTGACTTTCTTGTTGAAGGCTCTGGTAATTCGAGCTTGATAGACTCGATTTGTTGTTGAGCTTGCAGGCGTTTATCATCCAAAGCCTTCAGCTCTTGGAGTCGCAGTCGGTGCTTCTCCTCATTTGTTATCTCCGTCGTCAAGCGACGCGTAGAGATGGGATTTGGATTTCTAGTGGGAGTACAACTTCACACCCATATACCAAGGAGAAAGGTGTAGCTTTCGTCGGGGTTTGAACCGTCATGCGATAGGCCCATAAGCATTCACCTAATTTGTTGTCCCAGTCGCGTTGGCTTTTCGAGACAAATTTCTTGAGAAGTTTTCCAACAGTCTTGTTGAAAGCTTCTACAAGGCCGTTGCAGCCGGATAGTATACCATTGAGGACACACTCTAAATCTGAACTTCTTGCAGAACCTTTGAAAAACTTGGCTGACGAACTGGGGCCCATTATCATGAACGATCCGTCATGGCACACCAAAACGGTTAATAACGAAATGTTTAACGAATTTGATCACATCAGATGCTTTTACCTCTCTCAAGGAAATAGCTTCAGCCCATTTAGAGAAGTAATCGTTATAGCTAAGATGAACTGATGTCCTTTGGATGAAGGTGGGCTGATAGGGCCAACCACATCCATTCCCCACATCTCAAATGGCCAGGTTGAAGTTGTAAGGCGAAGATGTCCTGGTGCTTGATGGATGAAGTTACCATGAACTTGACAGGCATGACATCGTTTGGCGTAAACGATGGCGTCAGGGATCATCTTGGGCCAGTAATATCTCAGTCTACGGAGTCGATCTCCAAGCTTTGGGCCAAGCTGATAAGCTCCATACATGTCATCATGTGCTTCTTTGAGTACTTCCTATACCTCCTTCTGTGATAGGCAGTGAGGAGGATTCCATCATACGATCGGCAGTACAGTGTCTTTGTGATTGCATTGTAGTAGAATTTAGAGGCTTTCCTTCTAATGGCAGCCGCCTCTTTGGGGTCCTCAGGAAAAATACCGTACAATGCATAGTCGATGTACGGGAATCGCCAATCCCTGAGCTCTCGACTTGTTGAAGTCTCTATAGCTTCTTTGACTTGACGGTCTCCTGTCGACTTTTGGTGGTCTTTAAAAGCGAACTTAGGTATACAGGTCATAGCTGTAGACAAGTATTTTCTCTACTACTCTCCAGCTGGAAGAACCAATGAGTAGCGAGAGATGCCAGTGTATCTGCATGCGCATTTTGCTGGCGAGGTACATGTCGATGTAAAAGTTTCTGAACCTCTCGCCATGTAGATAGTTGTGTTGTAATAGGGTACTAAATCTTCATATCTGACTTCGTACTCCCTGCGAACTTGGTTAATGATGAGCTTAGAGTCATCATATGCTTCAAGATTTTTAACGCCAATCTCATTGGCGATTTGCATTCCGATCAAAAGACCATTGTATTCTGCTACATTATTGGAGCATGAATCAGTTAATGAGAATGCACGAGGGATTACGTAGTTCTGTGAGGAGACAAGGACTACCCCCATTCTTACTACGACATTCCCTCATGGACCCGTTCTTGATGCACCGTCGAAGAAGAGCTGCCACGCCTGTCCTTCAAAAGACCCTGGGTCAGACAAACTTCAGCGACCTCGTCTGGGAGATCCTCATAAAGTTTGGTCTCTCTCGAATCTGGATGCTCAGCCAGAAAATCTGCTACCGCATGTCCCTTCACGACTTTTTGTGGTAGAAATTGCATCTCATATTGGAGAGCAGTATGACCCATTTTGCCAGTCGACCATTCAGCGACGATGGCTTTGTCATAAGCAACCTTAAAGGACTGACTTATGATACAACATGTATGATTTGGCCCATCAAGTAATGTCGTATTTTCTAGACAGCGAACACCACACCAACATTCCTTTTCGATCGGGCTGTACCGATGTTCGCTCTGATCGTAATTCTACTCAAATAGTAGATTGCTTGCCTATGTCCCTGAACATTATTCTGGGCTAGCAAAACTCCTAAGGAATGATCCATCGCTCGAACATATATCAGGAAAGATTTTCCCTGAAACCAGAGCTATAAGAACAGGTGGTTGCGTGAGGTATCGTTTGATTTTCTCGAACGCTTGTTACAAGTATCATCCTAAATGAATGAGGCACCCTTCTTTATTAATTTGGTGAAGGGTTGGCATTTTTCTGAGAGATTTGAGATAAATCTCCGGATGTACGCTAATCGCCTTTGCAACCCTCTAAGCTCCCTGAGGTTTCTTGGAGGTTGCATCTCCTGGACAGCGCGGACTTTCTCTGGATCGAGGTGGATTTCTTTGGATGTCACAATAAATCCTAGGTATTTATCGCTGGCTACCCCCAGGAAGGATTTAGTGGGGTTCATCTTCAGCTGATGCATTTGCATGATGTCGAATGCTGTCTTCAGATCTGCTATATAATCGCCCTTGGTACGACTTTTTACTGCAATGTCGTCGACATAATATTCTACTATTTTGCGTATGTGCTCGTGAAAAATTGCATCCATAGCCCTCTGGTATGTTGCTCCCCGCGTTTTTTAATTCGAAGGTCATAACAGTATAACAGTACACCCCCAAAGGCATCCTAAAAGATGTATGCTTTTCATCACCAGGGTACTCTTGATTTGATTGTATCCCAAGAATTCATCCATGAAGGACATCCGTTCAAACCCACACGTGTTGTCGATCATGACATCCGTGATTGGAAGGGGGATTCATCTTTTGGACATGCCTCATTTAGATTGCGAAAATCATACAAACTTGGATCTTCCCATTTTTCTTGGTTACGGGGACGATATTGGCTACCCAATCAGGGTATTGTTCCTCCCTGATGAAGCCAGAGTCTATGAGCTTTTTGACTTCTAACTGGATTGCTTCCATTATTTCTGGACGGAATCGCTGCTGCTGTTTGACTGGTTTCGCGTCTGAATTAATGTTGAGGCGATGCATAGCCATTCGAGGATCAAGCCCAGGCATGTCCTCGTAATTCTAAGTGAAAATATCTATATACTCCCGCACAAGAGATATTAGATCTTCTTTCTCGAGGGCGATAAGCTTTCGCTTATAAAGATGGGTTTAGGATTAGCCTCATCTCTCAGATTGATCTGGGCGACCTTATCCTCTGTGGGTGGTTCACGTTGTTTGAAGCAAATATCCCAGAAAGTGTTTAGGTGCTTGATCCAAGGATTTGCATCCGACTGGATCATTTCTTTATCTCCATCTTTCAGGTGGCTTCTTGAAACCATGTTTACGGAAAGTTCTTTGAAGATGTTGCCGACACTAACATCTGACTCCCACGATGATGTGCCTGACGAGTGATTATGATATAATGACCCTTCAGACTCAGAGGCTGACGGGATTGGAGTTGACACATAGCCCAACCCCCTGCGAGTTCGATGATAATAACCAGGGGTCTTTCCTCTTGGAACGAAGGATCGAAGCAGTGTTCTCCTTCCTTTGTCAAAGTTCAAGCCAGGACCCTTCGTTAAATCACACCCCATGTTCTCCATCATTCTGAGTACATTTGGCTCATAATGGGTGAATTGAGGGGATTCGTTTTCGCTTTCTGAGTCTTCGTGAGGCATCAATTCGGATTTGATTCTTCTGAAAAGAACTGGTTTTGGCTTTTGCATTTTGCTGGGATCATGAATAACGATCCCTATGCTTCATTGACATCTTGATATACCATGAGGGATGACCTCACCGTACATGCAATGATATCAGAGTATCTATTGCCGACCAGGGGTTATCATCCACATCGTACTAGTGTCCGACGGTACAGAATCAGAAGCCAACATAGAAAGTAAACCAAATCTAAATCTTTATTAATATACCACTCGCTTACATCATTGGCGAGATTATTGACATCAAGCTTATTAATGTTTGTTACAAGCGGGTTCAACTCCCAAGGACATTCTTCCTCTGCCTCTGATTCAGTGTCAACTTCATTACCAGAGTCTGGTTCTTCTGGCTGGGGATTCTCGCTTGTCTTCAGAGAATCTTGATATAGGAGGAAGTCTGTGAAATAGTTCTCTACCCCCTTGAACGGATGCCTTTCGGCAATCAACATTCGGACTTTCTCACTTCCGTCGATATATTTCATGACTTGATGGAGAGTGAAGGGGACGATGGAGTTACGATGAATCCAGGTCGTCTGAGCAGCAAATTATACAAAGTATCAGCGTCGATCACATAGCACATCACTTCAGATCTCAGATTCCCAATCTGACATTTGAGTTTGATCTTCCCCATTAGGCGTGTACCGTTGGCGTTTGTAATACCCCGCTCCCCGAATACGTACTTAGTTGCGTATTCAAATTTCTCGATCGTATTTTTTTGATTTACTTCCTGTATTTATTTTGTATTATGAATTATTTATATGATCGTTTACCTTGGATCCGGATTCGTGGACTCGGATTCAGCCCTAGTCTGAACCGGGGACCCGATCTCATGTTATTGCTCGATTTAGTCTTTATGGTATTCAGATTTGACCGATTTCAATTTCAAACATTATTTTCCAATATTTTAGATTTTTCATGATTTTCTGAAATTTCCAAAATTAAATTGAAATCTTCAAAACCGGTGTCGACCAGTGCCACTGATCGATTCTCGAATTTTTAACTTACAAACGGAGTTGAAATTCTAAAACGACTTCTCGTAACTTCTTAAAATCACATTTTCTATCTAAATATTTTTTTCTGGGATTTTTCTAAATTTATCGAAATTTTACTAGATTTGGTGTCGGTCAATATCGCTGGTTAATTTCAGGAATTTTAGTTTACAATTGGAATCAATTTCTGAATCCACTTTCATATTACTTCTTAAAATTATATTTTCTCCTTTCAGGCATTTCTGAGATTTTTTCAGATTTTATCAAAATTCGGCCGACCCGGTGTCGACGGTAGGTTTCAGGATTTTTATTTTAAAATGAGATTGAATCTCTAAAAACTGATTTCGTCAAACATCTTAAATAATATTTATTATTTTTGAGAATTTTTGGAAAGCCTTCCAAGCTACTTCATTTTTCTGACTTTTTTGGAGTTTCGGTGTTTTTCCCAGATACCGAATTTTATCCAGATATTTTATTTTCTCTTTTTTTCTATTTTCTCTCTCCTCGCTAGACGCGGTCTCACCAAACCTGGATTCGGTCTTTAATGTTGAGATCCTCTCCATTCTGCATTTAATGCTATGTTCTTCAAGTCATTTTGACTTTATGTCTTTTCTGCCTAACGCGACTTTCGCGTTTTTCCTCTGGACGCAGGTTTCATCTCCGCGTCTGGGTAGTTGGCCTAGAGGCGGGTCTCCTTGCCTGGACGCGAATATCATCCAATGAGACGCGGGTTTCTTGTTTTAAAGGGACGCAAGTTTCTTTTGTTAGCCAAATGGCAAACTTGTAATAACCATTTCCCTCCCTATATACCACCCCTTTCTTTCCTTCTCTTTCATTTTTTCTCTCTTCTTTCTTCTCCAACAGCAAACCAACGGCAGCACCACCCACTAGCCGTGCCCTCCTTTGGCCGCCACCCTCCATTTGCGCCACCATCTCCGCCACCAACTCCTCCACCATTCTCCCCTTCATCTCCTCCTCCATTTCCAACAACAACACCTCCACACCACCTTCTTCTTCCTCTTTTCCACCAAGAAACACCAGAACACACTTCCACCACCTTCCCACCACTACCTACACCACCTTAACCACAACAACCATGCCACCTTCCTCTCCTCGTCGTACTCTTTCCAACGAGCTATACCTTCGCTCTCCGAAACCCCTTTTTCAAAACCTCATTTTCACCATTTCAACAAACTTGCACCATCACCACTCCTCCTTCTTGGGGCTTTAACCGCCCGCTTTCAGTCACCTCCGGCCTCCGACGGCCGCCGCCGACCGCCACCAAGCCTTGGCCGGCCTTCCACCCCCCCTCCCCTTCTTCTTTCTTTTCTTTTCTTTTCTTTCTTTCTTTCTTTTTCTTCCTCCTCTCCTTTCTTTTCTTTCTTTCTTTCTTCTACTTTTTCCCTGTTTTTCCCTTCCTTTCTCTATTACCTGCGTCCCTCTTTCTCCCCCCATCCCTGCGTCACTCTCATTCCCTGTCTCTCTATTTCTCTTGTTGATTAATTGCTAGACGCGGATCTCATCCCCGCGTCCAAGCAATTCCTTAACCGCGACCTACACGTTCTTGTGACAACACGACGCGGAACTCACGTTCGCGTCTGTGTTCTTCTCGTGTCCTACTTTTAACGCGTTTGTGATCTCTACGCAACGCGACTCTCGCTTCTCTGCGAATCCTGCGTCTTCATTCTCTCTCCTTCTAGCTCATTCTCTCTCCTCTTCTACATAATACGATCTTTACTTTATTGAACGCGTTTACGCGTTAGTTACCTGAATTCCGGAGATCGGAGATTTCACAGTATTTTTCATATTTAGGCGAATGTCCTCGCCTCCATTCGATTTTCTCCGCTTCGTCGGGTCGACTTGTATTGGCATTATGTATCACTTAACATGCTACTACTTGATACATGTTCCTGTTATGTTATCTCTTATCACTTGTCTCCTGTTATGACATGACTTGTCACCTGTCTAATATCACCTCCAAGGCATATAACACATGACACCTGATATGCTGCTACTTGACACTTGTTCCTTATTATGACATGACTTATTACCTGTCACCTACCCGATCACTTATCACTGTCATGATTAAAACCTGATACCTGTTATGATTAACTCTCTACCCATGATTATCACATTACGGGAATGTAGTACTGGATCTCTTGTTATGAACTCCAGTTATGCTTGTTATGTACTCCTGTTATGACCAGTTATGATCCTACTCATTCCCGAAATCTGATAATATTGTTAATAAGCTATAAAAAGGATAACTTGTACGGGGAATGGGAGGAAGTGATGGATGCCAGTATGGTGCCTTGTTTATAGTAGTGGAATACTAAATAAAACTGAAGATTCGTGTTAGGGAGATTTCAGGTCCCCAGAAGATGCGTGTTAGGGGATTTAAAGCCCCCAATGGCTGTGTCCCGGGCGGACGGGAACTACTATAAGTATGAGCTATCAGTTCTTTATCAGCTTCCAATATCCAACCTCGACTTGCTTATATATGAATGTATGTGTATTGAGATGTACAGCAGGACACATACCTAGATATATGGGTCGGACGAGTAATAATAATAATAAGATGCCAAGATAGTAACTTGTTATGTTGCTCTACAAACTCGTTATACCACTTGTTTCGCCACAATTGCATTCATCAGGTTTACTTCGGATTTCCGGTTTTATGATTATTATACTATACCTGTTCATGTCCTGCCTTTTCACTTACATTCTATTCCATCAGTTTCCTGCTCTTATCTTATCATACCATGAGTAGTTTCCTACTTGATATTACTTGTTATATATCTACTTACCCTGGCATACTTGTGCTCACGACACAATTTTTCTAATGCATGTTTATGATTCGGATTTGTCAACACACTTGTGCTTATCTATGCACGCCACTTGGCATTCACATCACCACTTGTCGGGGAGTACTGACTCCTCTGGATTCTCATGTTCAGGTCTCAGAGCTTGGACTGAAGGGGATCTTCCTGCTGAGAACCAAGCTTACTTCTGCGGAGCAGACAGATCAGCTGTAGCTCCAGCCCTATCCCTGCTTCCCATGGTTAGCTCGCAGCATCTCCAGCTATCTTGTGAGCGCCTTTTTGTACTGTTCATACTTGTACATCTCTGTGTATTCTCGCATTTGCGTCTATCGGTGATGTAATATTCTTGTAATATTGTGTCACATCTGATGATAACTTTGTAATTGTACTCGTATGTTGGAATGTATAATGCACCATGTGCTTCCGTACTCTGATTCTTGCCTGTACTGATGCTTTGCGTATACACGTGAGGGTATTTCTGACCTGCGTATATACGTCACAGTAACGTCTCCGTACACGCGAGATCGGGGCGTACAGCGTTGAAACCATAGATGGTAGTTTGGGTGGCGCTCAATCGTGGGTGAGGATCCCTAAGTGTTGCATGACCCGGCGGGGCATAATGCTCAACGCGGATCCTGGATTTACCTGAATGCTGCTCACTTCAGACGATCCAATATACCCTATGAAGTATATGGGCCTATCATGTTTTCCCTTGACCGGCATGTCGTCTGGCGTGAAGGTGATGTAGGGGCATGTTGAGAGGCGTGGAGGCAGTCTTCTTTATTTTCCTCATGTAGCTCAGCTGGGATTTGGGTCATGAAGACCTCAGCATCGGCTAGAGCTTCTCTTATTGACTTTGACAGTCTTAGGAGCTCGTAAGGGTGATCCTGGCCGGATGTTGGCCAGTTGAGCCAATACATCAAAGTGGTAAGGTGCTGAAGTTCCTTCTGCTTTGTCCTTCGGGAGAACTTTGGAATACCGAAGCTCTTTCTGCTTCTCCACAGGTTGCTTGGCAGACGGCTTGGTTGGCTTTGAAGTAGGTCCAGGCGGATTTGCCACTAATTCGTTATACTTCTTTAAATATGACTGTCCCGAACGAGTTTCAACCACGAGTGGTGCATTCAGCTCTCGGCAAGGACGATCATCTCCTTCTCTGAGTCGGTTAGTGAGGGGACTTCGGTCTCTGCTTCCTGAGAAGAGGCACACACCACATTACAGGGTGAAGCTCTTGCTTTGCCTTTGGGCTTCTTGTTGATAACAGTAGTCCACTGTTGGCCTTCCACAAGGTCGAGATGAACCCACATAATTTCTCCCTGAGGTGTAGGGATAGGTACAAGACCCTTCTCTTACTGTGATGTGGGTCTATATTGATCATCCTTAGTTCTCCTTTTGGGATGGGAACTACTTCGGCTGGTGTTGGAGGCTGATTTCCAAACTGAAGAAATGATGTAATGTTAGCCGTCACTTTCTTCTGCTCTGGACAGAGCTTGAGTACTTTCGCATCGATCAGAGCTTGAAGAATGTCTTTGAAGATATAACAACTCTTGGTGGGGTGCCCTAGCATCCTATGATACAGGCAATAGTGGGATTGTCGGTCTCGCCAACCTCCTCAGGACGTCTGGCTTCGGAAAGCTTTAATCTGTTGCTCTTGTTGAGTAGCTTGAATAATGAATCGACGTGTTCGTCCTTGAAGGAGTACTGTCTGCTGGCACGCGGTTGACTTGGAGAACCACCCCCTCTGGTTGGCTGAGGTTTAGCGGAGGATTTCGTCTCTATCGCCAATGTATTTTTCCTTTTTGATTAGAAGGATACTTCTGGCGCACGCCTTATCGACTTTTCGAGTCTTGACTTGTTTTCTTCTGCTCTAACCCTGGCGATAATTTCTTCAGTCGGTTCGCCTTGCTGGACCAATTGTTTTCAGGTACGACTTTCGGTAACTACTATCTAGGTTAGGAGTGAAGTTTGTAAGTTGTGGTGGCATGTTTCCACCATGGTGGCTAGGGTCATACGCTAGGACATCGGAGCGCCATATTCTAAAATCTTTCCACAAATACTTTGACTGACTCTTCTTTTCGTTGCTTTGTTACCAGGAGTGTTGGTATGGTAACTTCGGAATCGTCTTCGAAGAGCGTGTAAGGAAGAGCTTCTCTAAATCACCCCAGTTTTTGATGGAGTCTTCAGGGAGTTTCATGAACCATTCGAAGGCGAGTTCCTTCAAAGTACCGATGAACAAACGTGCCAGTATGACATCGTTATCTACTACATTTCCTGTTTAAGACTTGAAGTAGTATGTGTTGGTTCGGTGACCCTTTGTCGTTAAAGGCCTGTAGAGTCGAAGCTTTGAACTTAGGAGGATATGAGACGAGATCCCAGTCTGTCGGGTATAGCCGGACTACTCCTGCATCTTGGAGGCCTTTTCGATTGGTAAGGGCTTTCAGACGCTGCTCCAATTGATTTATTCTTTTAGAATAAGTACCCCCCATTCTTTGGATTGCCTCCCTCTTTAGACGAGGATTGAGACGACTCAGAATTGGACTGTTTCTCCTCTTCTATGTGTACAGAAGATGAGCTTTCCCCTTCCTTCCGCTTGCCTTTAGACTTCTTAGAAGAAGTTTTGTCATTCAACTTCTTCTTATCTTCAAGCAATTGTGCAAGCATCTGCTTGAGGGTATCAATAGATTCTTATTGGCGTGAATCATATCGAATTGTTCCCTTTAGACCTGGGCTTGTTGTTCTAGACGCCTGGTCGTTTCCTCATGAGTGTTTGCCATATATGCAAAGGCTTCCTTTTCTACAGAAGAGTTCGAGGCTTGTGATTCTGCGATGGCAGAGTGTGATTCACTTATTTCAATGCCTCGGGTTAGGGCCTGTAGTCAACCGGGGCTACCTCACCAGTCTGAGTGCGAGTATGCCGGTACACTCCTTCTGATTCCGTATCAGACTCGTTAGAGCTGACTGCTGGTTGTTTCCCCTACTTTTACTTGGCGTAGTGCTTGGACCTGCCATATTTGCAATGACTTTGGGGTATTCCGTGTCAGAGAAGGTTCCCCTTCTGTAGGAACGACGCCTTTTGGCTGATTGGGAGGCTGAGTTTAATTATCTGAATATCGACTGGTTGTTCACATGTGAGCTGCAGCGACTTTCAGAGAGCATTACTGTGATGAGCCATTCACAGCAAACAGGATGGAGCAACCTGATTAGCACTCTCTTTCTTTACAAGTAATCTCTTAAATCTGTCAGAGGGGATCAAAGAGATTAGTCTCAGATTTTCGAGGGCTTTTCAGCTTCTGGGGGCCATCCTTGCGTCGCGAATCTGAGACGCAGGTTTCTGAGACGTGGAGCTCACGTTCTGTAAAACAAACATGGCTCTCACGTTTTGGCTTTAAAACACAGATCTCGCGCCTCTGCTGAGAAGAGACGCATACCTCATGCTGCTGATTATCGCATTTGGCTAGCGATACTTGAGACACGAAGACTTTCTGAATCCCGCGTTTGGTTGTAGAGACGCGGGTCTCATGTCTCTGAGCGCTGCTGAACGTTGCGTTTGGGAAGTAAAGCTTCAGAAACGCAAGCCTTGTAGGCTTCGCGTTTAGATCTCCAAACGCGGAGTTCGCGCGTCTGACATAGTTCAGAAGAGACCGAGCTTGAGCCTCGCATTCTGTATCTGTTGGACAGATAGTTATTTCAGCTTCTTGTGTCTGTAGTTGACGTGCGCGTCATCTCTGTCGACGTTCAGCATTCTAGTTACGCCGTACGGGTTGTTGGAAACCCCTGGTAACCTGGGGCTGAGGAAGAGGACGGGCGTGAGCGGGCTGAACGTCAACAACGTTGACTTTGCGGGTCTCGTGGGAGACGTTGACGCGGGCCTTACATGTGATACGTCCGGCCACGATGTTCTCTGCACAAACCGCATTCGGGGAAGCCTTCGAAGGGACCTGAAAGCGGATCTCTGAGGAGACTTTGCAGTACTGCCGCGCCCTTAGTTTCTTGGAGCTGGAAGAGAGAAACTCTTCATATTTTGCCTGATCGAATTCCTCGACAAGCGATTCGACCACCTTTCTCATGTAGGTGACTTGCGCCACGACTTGCTAATCAGTAGAGAAAGTAATCCCCAACGGAGTCGCCATCTCTATTTGATGTGAAAAATTTGAGGGTGTGTAAACTCTTTATTTGACTGTAAAGAAAGTTGCAACAATTAAAACTTTCTATTATAAGAGAGAGAAGATATTCAAACTCAAATCTTCTCTTTGTTTAATGCTAGGTTCTTAATGTGGCGGTGGAAAGTGAGTCTTGTTTTCCGTTGACCGGTGAGCGTCATAGTCTTCTGGGAATCTTCTCTTCGGACTATGGACGGAGTAGCACAGCTCCTGTCCAATAAAATCTCAAAGAGACTTAAGGCAAGAATAAACTTGTACTCAGCAAGTTGTTAGAAGAGTTTAACTCTTTTTGTATTTCTCAGCTGGAGATTCTGTTTTTTTTTTAAGACTTGCGACTAGAATTTTTCCGACCCATCTTCAATAGCAAACTGAGCTATTTATGGGGTTTCAGGGTGAAACTGTCCCCTAAAAATACTCCATAATGGGGTTACTCCCTCATTACGTGTGCAGTAGTTGACCCGTAATGAGAGCAGTTATAACCGAGACGCAGGCTTGAAGCCTCGCGTTTTACCATTGAGGTAACGCTTGAGAAACGCGAACTTCAAGTTCTGTGTTAAGCTTCGTGTGAGATGCGGGCTTCAGCTCTGCGTCTAGGTATTTCATGGATGACTGAGACGCAAGTTCCAAGCTCTGCGTCTTAGCCATTGCAATGAAGCAAAAACATGAGTTTCGACTCTTGCGTCCTGATACTACAGTGATGCTGAGACGCGGCTTTCAAGCTCTGTGTCTTGTTATTGTAGTAACATTGAGACATGGGTTTCAACCTTCGCGTCTTGGTGCTACGTTAGTGGCTATGCTGCCTCGCGTCTGGAGTTTGGACTCTGTTTTCTGATAACTTGTCCTTAGTGTTTTTTGGACAGTCTACACACCTTTCTTGTACACGTGTGCTGATATGCATGCCACTTGGTTTTATCGTACGTACTTGCCGGGTTGTATCTGACAACCATGGATCCTCATGTCTAGATCCTGGAGTCTGGATCATGGTGGCATTGTTATAGCTGATCAGAATGCACAACAGATCTTCCATGGCGATCGTAGTACAGCAGAAGCTCAGACATCGCCGTAACTCTTCCTCCCAGCTCTTCTCTTAATTAGCTCTCGAGGCCCCTCTTGCTGCTCGTGAGCACCTCTCAGATTTTGTTATGTATATATGTTTGTAAATCGTACTTTTGTATTTTCTGGTGATGTAATATTCCTGTAATATTGTATCACTCTCTGTGATAACATGTACTTGTGCTATTTCTGTTGGAATGTATATTACTACTATGCTTCCCACTCTAATTCTTACTTGTACTGATGCTTAGCGTATATACGTGAGATATTTCTGACCTGCGTATATATGTCGCAGTGACATCTTCATACCCGCGGGATCGGGGCGTCACATAAAAGCAACTAGTAATATCTAGACAAAAGAATAATAAAGAATGAACACAAGGATTTAACGTGGTTCAGCCCAAATTTGGCCTACGTCTACAGGGAGAGAACTCGAGAGAGCTTTATTAATAGATTTGATACAAGAGATCTAACCTTTTTCTTAATGCAAAAAGAGTATTCACCTTTCACTTGAATCTAACCCTAGATTACAAGAGTATTACCTTCTCTCTATGCACCTTCAACTTGCTCCTCTCTTCCTTGGCTTCTTCTAATCTCTTTTACTTGAGATTCTCTGTTGTATAAACTCCTTAGACTTATTTGATTAAGACAATTACAATGCTTGGTTACAACCTTTATTTATAGGAGTTTACAATACAACTCCTATTTGGACTATGAGAAGATCTTGAGGTTTTTATGGTTGAAGAATCTTGATCAATCATTTTAGGAATTGATCTCCTTGATCTAGAAGATTCTAAACGTTTTAATCTTTAGAAAACTTCATTGAATAGGAATTAATCTTATTCATATTCTTCCTAAAAGGAAACTCTCAATCGCCTGAAAAGAAACCACTTCATCTTAATTTATTTTTTTCTACTTCAAGTCATTATCTTCTCCAATTAAATTAGATTTTTTTTGACCATCACGTCTTCTTGAAAAAATAAGACAAAATCCTAACAATCTCCACCTTGACTTGTTTTTCAAGCCTTTAAGCAAAATACTTGAGATTTCAGATTAATACCTTGATTCTTTCCTTAGTTGTAACAGTGTCATAAAGAAACTCTTGCCCCCTCTCCCCGGGGCCTTTGGCTGATTTACCACCATGGTGTGGGCCATCTCAAGTCTTTGCCCCGAGTGCACCCTTTCTCTTTCCCCCCTACACTTTGACCTAGTTCACGTCCCTTTGCAGTGTTCCTTGAATTTTCACCTCGTGATGAATTCCTCCTTCCAAGCTTATCCTTGAAACTCCATTTCGAACTGAGTTTCCTTCCTTCAGCTTGTATAACCTTACATGCTTAATCTCCTTCCAGGATTACCCTGTCTTTTTGGCTAACTGTGACGACGCCTTGTTGCACTTGAATTCGACATCCTTTTCGTCGAGCACCTTTATGGATATTAGATTATACCGTCCTCCGGGACATATCACCTTACAAGCTGAGCCATCTACTATCTTAATAATTTCTTCCTCTTTTGCAACTAAGAAATTATTGAATAGTTCTTTCTGAAAACATATATGAATCATATTACCTGAATTAAATATTCAATTTTTATCTTGAGAGGTGGTATCTCTATTAATATTTCGGTGTTCTTTATTCTTGCAATCTCTTCCTCCGGGACATACCTTGGGCCCTTCTGCCTCTGATCTGACTCCGTCGCTTGTCGATCTGTCAAGCGCCATATAAAAAGGACAGATACAACAAAAAGGAGGAGCTCACAGGGGGGGGAGAGAGAGAGATGGAGAGGATCAATGAAGAAGGGGGAGAGGAGAGAGAGAACGGCCGCACGGCGGCGGAGCTGGAGGAGGAGGCGACGGGATCGAGGCTGACGATGGAGAGGGTAGCGGCGGCGAAGCAGTACATCGAGAACCCCTACAAATCTCACATGAAGAACATTCAGGAACGAAAGGAGAGGTCCGCTTCTGATTGTCTAGATCCCTTTATTCTTGCTCTTTCTTGCTCGTCTCTGACGATAGATCTCCCTGGCGCTGGATTTGTTAACACTAGCACTGTTACTCCTGCTGATTTCTCCGTTTCTCGATAATTTGTTCGTTTTTTAAGCACTTTTTGATGTGATTTTTCTTGATAGAGAGATGAGATCATGCTACTATTTTGACATTTTTTTTTTTTTTGCTTTTGGATTTCTCCACTGTTGCTCTGCTACTGTTCTTTTGATACCTGCTTGTTGATTGATTGTGTACAAAATGGAGGTTTTTTGAAACCAGTTTGATGTTAGCTTGTAGAATTGCATGGTTGGATCTAAAGCTTCAACATTGTGTGCAATTCTCGATATGGAATATTGGGTCGGGTTGAGAGATGCATTGAGTGCTCAATGATTGGGTGCTGACCCTTCTTTTTCTTGTTCCCACAAGAGAGTTGAATGTACTTATTGCAGTGATTTAAGTTACATAATGCAATTGGCTGGCACTTCTAATTAGTCCAAACAAGGATTAATGAAGAAGGAAACATGACATGAGGAGTTTTTAGCCCGCATTGATTGGTCATTCTGTTTTATTTTCCCTCTTTATGTTCAGAGGTATTTATTTTAGTTAAATAAGTTACTGTCTGTAATTATTGGAGAGATTTGAAGACAATAATTGTTGTCAATTAAGTTCCTCGATGTAATTATCAATCATTGTTATTAAGTATATTAGAGAAAAGGAGGGCAAGTGGTCCTAACGTGTAAAAATTGGAGTTGTTAGTCCTATGCATTGATGTATGGTGTAAATGCAAGGCAAAATCTGTTGGTCTGTTAGATAAGATATTATAAGGAAGAATTATTTCCAAATTTAGGTCCATGTAGTTTATCTCGAAAGGTCCCGAATTACCGTTTATCCCCCTAATGAAGAATGTGTTGCCATTAAACGATTTGTTCCAGTTTATTTATAGCCTCGAGAAGAGGTTCATTATCCCGATTCCTGTTGTCTTCACATTATATGCTGTGCTCAGGTCTAAGCCTGGGTTGGTTACCCAAGTTCATTTGACACTTAATTCATATTTATTTCCTTTCTCTACTAGATGAATGTATTCATTATAGCAGTTAAGCTTGTTGTTGCAAACTTCTGGTGCTGTTAATTGATCTTCTGTAAGAAAAAGGAGAATGGAAGATTGAGGGTGCTAACAAGGTGGATGAGCAGAAGAATTTAACAAATATGCAATAAAAAGGCCTATTGTTCCATCAAGCATTTTGCTGACTATGTACTCACTACTCACCTCCATTACTTTCGTGAACAACATGAAGAGCGAAAAGTGACACCAGTTATTAGTTTCCTTTTGATTAGTATTCCACGAGATTTTTGTTGTAATAGCATGTTATTAGAATATTTAAACAATCCCTCAACCCTCACGACAATGTCAGAGTTTAAGGTGGTGGCAGGGATTTTAATATGGTATTAGAGCAACCCAGATTTCAATCCTACTGGGCGCACATTTAACTTTTAAAAAAAGTTGCTGTGGAAAAACCTAGGTTTTGGCCTTTGGAAAGGGCACTCGACATGTGTGAGCGTGTTATAGTATATAACAATAGCCTCAACCTCACCACAACTTCAGTCTTTGATGTACTCTGAGACCCATGCTGTGTTGCGAATTAAATGAAAGATTAGGAACATGATGGAGAGGAAAATCTTGGGTTCTTTCTCAAGGTATGCAAATGATAAGGCAGCCCTTAGGATGTACATGTTGTGTTATTGTAATGTATGTAGAGCAGTTTCTTCCTGTACAAACAAATCTTGGATGCACACTCTTTACTCTCTAATGTTCTAATTTTCCTTGAATAAGAAAAGTTATTCCTATGATGTATATATTGTGTCAGTCCATTATATAGAGCACTTTCTTTCTTTACAAATAAATTTGAAATATACTCTTGAATCTCTTCTATTTTACTTTTCCTTGCACGCATACATGCACAATTTTGTTTATTTCTTTATAAGTTGGAACTTCATTGTCCTACCTTACCGTGTAGTGCTTATGTCATGTACAACGGAGGCATGTTGATGTAACTCTATTATTTGGTTCTAATTTTGTTCTTGAATTTTGATTGACAACCTTGATTTTTGCTGCAGGAGGTGGATTTTAGAGAGAAAGCTAGCTTCCTCTCATGTTTCCCAGGAAGAACAAATTAATTTAATAAAGGATCTCGAGAGAAAGGAGACAGAGTACATGCGACTTAAAAGACACAAGATATGTGTCGATGATTTTGAGCTATTGACAATCATTGGAAGAGGAGCCTTCGGAGAGGTTTGCAGTTGCATTGATATGCATAAAGTTTCTTATTTTCTGTGTTACTCGTTCTTTACTTCTATTTTGATATTTGAGATGTTGAAAATTTAGAGGGGTTTAAAGTTTTGATGAATAGTAATGATGAACAATGTTGATGAAGAGTAATGTTGAATAGTGTTGACCCAGATGATGAACTCGAACCCAAATTATGAATACTACTAGGACTCTATGAGACACCAAATCTACTAGGACTCTATTAAGACTCCAAATCTACTAGGACTATCCTACTCTAGAACATATTAATGTTGGACAATAACATATATGTTTTAGTTGTTTTATGTGAAAGTCCAAATTTGCTATAAATGACTGCTATAAATAGAATCCAAGATATGAGATCGATTGATCTCTTTGTTCGCCAAACCTAATCTTCTTCAATTAGTACTCTATAATAATAACTTATTATATCTAAAATATGTAGTTCATACTGAAATAAAGGGGAGATTTTGATATTTACAAAGGTAAATCTTCTTTATTGACTATAAATAACTACATATTTTTTAATTATCAAAAGACCTAGAAAATACATTTACATTGAACCACGATCAATCCTTTTCTTTATAAACTATACAAGACCAAATCCTACTCAAATTATACTGTGAATACCTATGAAGCATGGTTACGTACACGGGACACAGATACCACATGACACAGACACACGACAAATTCTTAAAATGTAGGACACAGGGACATGGTGATATAACTATGTATTTGTATATATTTATGCATATCAAAACCTGTAGTGATTAGGACGTGTTCTATTAAAATTAAATGGTAAACAAAATAAATTTAAATGATTCAAATCTATAGCTTCTAATATAATAACAAGGAAAAATCTAATTAATATCTCACCTAGCACATGATGTGTTTAGGTTCTAATAACATAGTATTTGCTTATGTTGAAGAGATATTCTTTTCATATTTTATTTAAGCGACATGTGACTTTTAGGTATCCAACACATGATCTTTGAATTTTATCAAAGCCGACGACATTGGACATGGTGCCAGCACAAGAATTGATGATTTTTTAAAGACCGACATGGTTTTGGAGTGTTTGATACGTGTCAGACAAGTGTCGGTGTCTGATACGTGTCCAATATGGACATGACACTCACTTTGAGGTGTCCGTGCTTCATAGGTGAATACTACTAGAAATTCATAACTTCTTATACTATTAGGACTACCTAATTACTTGTTATATCTAATAGCCCCTTTTGAACTCATGATGCAATGACATCGAGAGTTTGCTCAACAAAAGTGAAAAATTAAGTACTGAAATTGCTATAGTGTTAAAAGTATCTGTTAAAATAAACTACTTAGGCTAATTTCAAACTTGCTGAACTATTGATACCTAACTTGCTGAATTGCTAGTGTTGAACTCTGACTTGTTGATGGCGAATTTGTTAATACTGATGTCGAAAAGCTAGACTGTCCTAGATGTCAAACTACAGGCTTGCTGTTTTGGTTGCAGATGTTGTATGCTTAATGCTAAATAGTGGACCTTCCTCTGCAAGCTTGCAGATGAAAATGTATATGGTTGACAATGAAAGATTGCACAACACAATGACAAGACTTAAAAAAGGAAAAACAAAGGCAAATTGCCAAAAAATATGAATTATTGAATTGTTGAAAATGAATTGCTGAATTACACAAAATAAATTGTCGAATTTCTGAATAGCAAATCAAACCAAACATAAGCCAAAAAAATATTGTCCAAACCAAAATCAAACCTAGTTTGGGGTCTGAAATAGTATGATTCATGAATCAACCGAAGAAACCAAACCAAATTCATGGTAGGAAGTTATGTTGTTGCCACCAATTCACTGTAGGAATTAGAACAAAAATCTTGGTGAGCAACACCACGATAATGATGATCCATGAGTATTCATGAGAAATGTGCCTTAATGCTAAGGGTAATAGATAATATGAGATGACAAGGCTCATTATTTATCAACTTAAATGACGACAACTTTCTCCTTAAAGAGAGTATAAGATGGGACTCGCCGACTTTAGTTCCAAAGGATTGTAGATTGAAATCATGATCATCAACATAATGTTGGCAATATAGACCATAAAATGAAATGGCGCCCTAAATCTGGGGATCAACCCACCAACAAAGAAAAGAGATGATGACAGTAATAATAAGTTAGACATGATGGGTTCATCGAAGGACAAAATTATAGAGCAGATGTTAAATATGATTCTTGTAAATCAAATATCCAAAGAGTTGCAAAAAAGATTTTTGTTAGACTATGAAGGGCTATCTTCATACAAAAATATAATTATACAAAGTCACGAGCAATCCTCTCTTTATATAGACTCATATAAGACCAAAACCTACTCAACTATGACTCATAGTATTATTAGGACTCGAGGACAACAAATACTATTGGGATGCTAACACTCTCCCTCAAATTCATGATGGTATGACATAAAGAGAAAAAAAAACTGAAAAACAAATAATGCTACTAAAGTGCTAAAATAAATATGCATTACTAATACTGATGCCAAACTAGCGAGTTTTTGAAGTCAATGTTGAAGTTACAAACCAAAACCAAAGTCTGAGCTGAAGTGAAAATCGATTGTTTGCATTAGGGAAGGCTGTGAGAAGTCAAATAGTCATCTCTTTTGATGAGTAGAATTTTAGAGACCTCTAAAATCAGTAGAAGGGGAGGTTTTGACACATCCTCAAACTCAATAGAAGAGGATGTTTTGAGAGTTCAGTGGAAAAGAATTTTGGGATATATTTCAACTCAATAGAAAAACTGTCAATAGTTTCAAATCAAACAAAACCCATCAATGCGTCTTGAACACCCAAGAATATAGGAATCGACTTTTAAATCACCAAAATCAATTTTTAATACACTAATGTATGGCCAAAACAAGTTAAATCTTCTAGATGGCAGCAAATCAGAATGTAAATTTAGAAATCAAGTGATGAATAGGACCTGCATGGACAATAACAGACTATTTTTTTAAAGAGGAGCTAAGTAAGAAAAAAAAGATGATTGAAAGAAAAAGAAGAAGATGGTGAGGACGTGTTAGGTGATGTTAGGGATTTGGATAAAAAAACTAATACTCTCTTATGATCTATGTGTAAACTATGAAGGACTACATCTTTATTAAGATTAAGAAGAATTACAAAAATATATTACATAAAGTCACAAACAATCATCTTTTTAATAGACTCATATAGGAACAATCCTACTCAAATTATTACTCATAATATTAATAATTTTTCTAGAACTCCAAATACTATTAGGACTTCAACAAATTTTGATAGCAGTAAATCATTAAACGGGGCTATCTAGGAGGTTCAGGGCAGGGCCACTTTGCTTAGGCCCGCAAAAGCGGCTATTATATTCTCTTTTGTTTATATAATTCACCCCATTATCGCTCTTTGAAAATATATATTTAACTTTAATGTGGTGACTTTACTAAAAGTTTGTTCTCACTCCCATTTCTTTTAGTTGTACATTACAATTACGTCATAATAAATCACTTGCCCAATGGTCGTGGGTGTATGACGTAATTGGTCTAATCAACATATAGAAAATGTTTGTTGGTGGGCGAAGGATCATAATTCCTTCATGCTTACAAGTTATTATACATGAAGTCTTTCCCGAGCTGGTACAACTAGCTGTTGTGTAATACTTTGCTGATTGCTATTTCTTATGATGCAGGTTAGGCTCTGCCGCGGAAGACTTCGGGCAATATATATGCTATGAAAAAGTTGAAAAAGTCTGAAATGCTTAGCCGGGGTCAGGTGAGACACACTTCATACTAAAATCTTTCATTTTGATGAGAAGTCAAATTTTCTTTTCGATTTTTGAAGTGAGTTATTATTTGAGTTTTAATGCTTATCAAAGTTATGCCGATCTTGGGATGCCGTGTATTTTTTTGCATCCCTATTTACTTTCATCAAGTAGATTCATCTGTGATTCATGATATTGCAAATTGATACAAATATAAAAATGGTGCAGAAAAGACAACCACATAATTTTGACCGCACAACTTAAAAGTTCTTTTGTCTGAAATCATAAATATGCAGGAACACTCTTAGTGGATAATGGGAACCATGAAGAAATAAAGGTTAATAATTTAGGATAGAGGAGAAGAAAGGACAAGTTGGAGAAAGGATAACTGGGAAGACAGAAGCAGAGATTAGACCAGGATATATTCTCAAGGAGCAAGGGGCATGTTACCAGTTGTAATAAACTAATGCTTAATCAATGAATCTCCAAAATTTGATTAAACCAACTGTTTCTCTAATCAAATATCACTAACCAACTAATCCTATTTAAAAGAAAATTCTATAATTAAAAATAAAACCAAATCTTCCCTGGTCAATTTTAACTCCAAATCAGATTCAAATAAAAGAAAACATAAAATAAAATATATCTCCACTACTATAATGCAACCCTTTGGGGGAAAATATTGGACTTCTGGGAAGATAAGCTTTTTCGCCCTCCCTTGGAAGATTACAAAATATGTACATTCAATGATGTAAGCTTTTTCTGAATAAGTTTTCTTCATGATTTTGCAAAACTGTTGGATTAAATGCTTTATTTGCCTTAATTTGGCATATTTGAGTATAAAATCTTTTTTTCCTCTCTGTGGAAATTCTTGTCCAATATTCAGCTACCAGAGCAAATGCAATATATCCAATGTGCCCTAAGGTAGTATAATGGGTTTGGAGTGAAGAGAAGAAAAACTTTTAGGAGGGCATTTTGGCTTGACGAAAAGTTAGGGGTAAGGGAATTTCATGAAAAGTATACGGGGCAACAGAAGTTTCCCTTAAAGATGTGGGCTTATTAGATATCAAGTGAAGTGTCATCCAAAAATAAATAATTCCACGTGGGATATACACAAGTAAGCTGTGTGGTATATAGTCCCATGAACTCGATAAGTAAATAATTCCACATGGAATATACACAAGTAAGCTGTGTGATATGTAGTCCCATGAATTCGATAAGTAATCATTGCTTGTTTTTTAATAGAAACATGATAAGAAACTCCTTAGGCATGCTCAGGTGGGGGTAGTACTATAACACGTCGATGCATGACCCCCCCGGTACCCTTGTTCAAGGTGCTATAAAATGATATCAGAGCTACACTAGTCGGAAGTCTCTGGGACTTGATGCAAATGGAGCACTGCTACAGTCCCATATTGGTTGGAGTTTAGCATGATAATGACCCCACTCTCTAAATGGAAGGAGCATGTCACACCTCAATAGTGAATTGTCCCACTTGGGATATAAACAAGCAGGGCAGTGTGGTAAATAACGTTCCATGAAATCAAGAACTAATCTTAGCTAATTTTTGGGGGACAAATCATGGTAAAAACTTCATAGTTTAGCATGCTCGAAGGGAATGGTACTATGATAGGGCCATAGGGGACCGTTTGTGAACTCGCTCAGGGAATTACATTAAGCTTTTGGGTGGCGAGTATAAACATGTTATTAGAGTATCAGAGATAAAGAAAAGGACTGGGTTTCAAACCCTATTTTAAGTGTCATATATTATCCTTACATATGCTGTTTCCATACTTAAAACATGGATGTTGTCTACCCATTGGGGGCCCGGGGGTGGTGGCATGGGGTGGGGGTGGTGGGTGGGAGTATTGGGTGTATGGCTCTAAATTGGCTCGATACCTATCAACTTCAGCTTTTGGTTATAAGTGGTTTTCAACAACAATGAGAAACCCCTTAGACACCATTGCTTGAAACATGTTTTCTTCGGTGGCAGCATTGACATGTTCTTTTAGTAATGTTCTTTCCTTGATATTGTATCATGTCTTATTTGGGTGACATTGTGTAAATGTGGCTATTGTAGTTACATTGTTACATTGTTATATTTTATTATCCACTTTGTTTCTTTTGTGTACTTCCGTGAATATTTCTAATATTTGATTTTCATTTCAACAAACTTGTAGGTTGAGCATGTCAGAGCTGAAAGAAATTTGCTTGCTGAGGTTGCTAGTCATTGCATTGTGAAACTGTACTATTCATTTCAAGACACGGAATACCTATACCTGATAATGGAATATCTCCCGGAGGAGATATGATGACCCTACTTATAAGAGAAGATACCTTAACAGAAAGTGTGGCTAGATTTTACATTGCTCAGAGTGTACTGGCAATAGAATCCATTCATAAGCATAACTACATTCATAGGTCAGTGGTAAACTCTCAACTTCAGTAATTGTATTCTCATTTATCTGTATAGTCTTCCTTAACGCCACTCTATACGCAGAGATATTAAGCCTGACAATCTGCTATTGGACAAAAATGGTCATATGAAGTTGTCAGACTTTGGCCTTTGCAAGCCAATTGATTGTAGAACCCTTTCCACGTTGAACGAAAATGAACCCTTGGATGATGAAAACTTAAAAGAGTCGATGGACATTGATGGGTGCTTTTCTGATACAAACAACGGTAGCAGGTGGAAAAGCCCTAGTGAGCAGCTTCAGCATTGGCAGATGAATAGAAGGAAATTGGTATGTCAGTGAAATTGATCTTATTCATGTCTTAATTACTATTATATGCTGCTAATTCTTCACCTCTGCAATTGGTCGGACGTTGTGCTTTACTTCTTTGTTTAAGTTATAAATTTGGAGTAACAGGCTAACGATTTGTAATATTCAGGCATTTTCCACAGTGGGTACGCCCGACTATATTGCACCAGAAGTGTTATTAAAGAAAGGATACGGGATGGAATGTGATTGGTTCGTATATTTACGGAACTTCAGCTTGATTCCTATTTCAAACAATTAAGTTCTTGAATTCACTATTTTCTATAGTTGTATTTGATCTGAACTGGAAGGTGTGCTCAAAAGCATTGAGATTTTTGCTTTTATGTAGAATATTAGTAATAGAACATGCCTTTAAGTAGCGGAATGGTAGGAGCTTGGTTTTCTATAATATGCATGCTGGATGATAGAATTTCTTTCATCTGTAGCATTTCCGATATTTTTTTCATTGACTTTAAATTCTCATTATCTATGTGCTTTGCAGAGAGAATAATTACTGTTTTTTGACTGATTCATGTTAGATTATAATTGCGCAGGTAGAGTAGGCATGTACTCTCTTCTCTGATGCATAGGATTAGGAAGTTAATATAAAATGGTTGGTTTTTTATTCAATTGTTATATTGCAGAGTTGGTAACAATTCCTAAAATATTTTTGTTGTGATTTCTGAGCATTATGGTTGGATCTCTATAGTTACTCTTCAATCCACCACACTTGGCATTTTCCTTTTCTCCTGCATGCCATGAAATTAATTGATTTTGATGTGGTATAAATATTTTCGCTATAAATATTTCGCTTAATCACGTATTTGAGAAATTTCGATGTGCTAGAGCACAATCTCTATTAAGGGCCTGTTTGTTTCGTTGCAAAACGTCGCAAGTCGCAAGTCGTAAAATGAGAATGGAAAAAGTAAACTGTAGCAGAGAAAATATATTGGCGTAAATAGTAAAGTATATTGTGTTTTACGGTGTTTGGTTGGTAATGTAAAAGTGTAAGTGGAAAAGTTCACCACAAAATTAACTATAGCAGTGATTTAAATATTATAATACTATTAAATTAATCTACTATTGCAAATTAAATTGTATTAATAAATTTGAGATAAAAAATTAATAATCTTAATATTTTATTTACAACAATAATATTAATAAAATATTAATATAAATAGCAAAATATACTAAAATATTAACTAAATAAATAATATAAAATTTTAAGAAAATCTAAAGAACATTAATAAAATTTTAAGAATACTAATAAAATATAAATATTAAAAATCTTACAAAAATAATAAAATAAAGTTATTAATATTATAATATTAAAAATACTTGAAAATTATTATAATATAAATTTTATTATAATATTATTGTAATATTATAGAAATATAAATTAACAAAGTAAAATATAATTATAATTTAATAATAAATTATCATTATAGTATTATTATACTGAATTATTATTACAATATTAACATAATAAAATATTACTATAATTATAAAATATATTATGATATTAATAAAGTAATTTTTTATATTAAAAATAAATAATTAAATATATAATAAAGTATAATATTGTTATATTAATAAAATATTAACTCTAAATAAAATAAAAAAATGGAAGAAGTATTAATAAAATAATAAAGTATAAATAAAATATTAAATAAAAATATTAAATTAAAATAGTAAATATTAAATATTAAAACATATTAAAAACAATAAAAAAAATTAAAGATTAAAAATATAAATAATTAAATAAGAAATTGAACACTATTTAAATATTAATATTTAATAATATTAATTTATATATTGATTATCAAGTAACTGTTTTGAACTGTAAGTGTACTACAAGTGAGAGTTACATGACCACAAAATTAACTGTAGCAACTGCAAGTGAGAAAATATGAGTGTAAGTGAGATTTACATGACCACAACTTTTAACTGTAGCAACTGCAAGTGGGAAAAGAAGGGTTTACATTTTGTAACTTGTTTTCAGCGAAACAAACAACGGAAAATGGAAAAGAAGTTTTACGACTTGCGTTTTGCGGCGAAACAAACACGCCCTAAATAACAACAATTTGGTGTCTTTAATGTAATAGAGCACCTACATTATTGAGGTTGATGTTTGTAACCAAACTAATTTTCCAATGTCTACCCTTTTTGAATATTTCTTTAGTTTTGGCACATCACACCAATGCCTTTAGATTTACAACAACAAGAACAACAACAACAAAGTCTTTATCCCAAATTTTGGGGTTGTCTACATGAATCCCTTTCTTCCATTTTGCAAGGGCCATCACCTCATATTTATGATGTATTATTATATCCTTCTTATTGCCTCTATTCAAGTTTCTAGTTCTCATCGACTCATTAACTATAATCCCATCACTTTATCTAATTAGCATACTCATTGCATTGCACATGCCCAAACTATCTCAATTGATACTCTCTCATTTTAATCCTAAAACAGAGCAACCTCTAACTTCATACACATACACTTTATCCTATATATTAGTGTATTGCCACTCATCCATTCAACATTCTCATTTTTGTTACACTTATTTTCTGTTTCTTAACTGCTCAACATTGTGAACCATAAAGCATAACAAGTTTTGTAACCGTTCTATAAAATTTCTCTTTAATGACATGGGTATCCTATTTCATGTTTTAAAATCTAAGTATCATTGTCGGCTTATGATTTTTAGTATATAATATTTTCAATTTCAGATGTCAATATTGGCAATATCGGCCCTGATATAAGCCAATATGATAAGGTTAATTTTGTATCGGCTACCTCAAAACCCTATATAATATTGCCAATATATATCAGAATCAACCGAAATTTAAAACCATGCTATAATTACATAAAACCCTAGAACCACTTCATTTTAACCATCATGCTTTAATTCCATGAACCACATCTTTCTCAATTCCATCATCTTGATGAATAATGATCCCAGATAATGGAAATGAGTCGAGGTATTTCTTGACCATTAATTTGAACTATATGCTCATTTCTTCTCACCATGTTGCTAAAGTTACACCCATATATTTTGTTTCCATTGCACTAATTCTAAATTCTTCAGATTTCAAAATTTTTTTCTTATCTTTCTAGTTTGAAACTTATTCCTTTTGTGTTCTCATCAGCTAATATTATATCATGAGGAGACAACATGTACTATGGACTTCATCTTGAATAATGAATATGCTTTTAGTACGTTGATCCATAACTAATACAAAGGGATATGTACTTAATGCTGGTCCTTGGCCTAGTATATACCCATTCATTTTCTCATCCGGATCTATGTTCTATATTATATTATACATATATTTAATCACATTAATAACCTATTAGATAGTTATTTTTTTAGAATAATGGTAGAGAGTTTCTCCCCCGCGTTCCATTAAAAAGCTTTTAATGGAACTAAGAAAAGCAGTACAAGGAAGAAGAAAGACGACTGTACCACCACTCATCCAACAAGCGGCGTGGGAGTGGGGCAGCCAAAGCCAAACCAAAAGAAGAAGAGTAAAAGTATAAATATATATACCTCCACACATGACAGAAGTATCATAACAAAAGAGGAGATCTCCCTTACGCCAAGAAAAGGGTTAAGGGTTGGTATGCGTGTGGGGAGATGAGCCTCAATTGGGGTCGTTACGGTCTTTGTGAGTCTCCCCGCTCTCGTTCGTTGGGGCTTCAGTGTCTGCCATGCCTCCTGGGCCAGAGAATCTGCTCAGAGCCTGCATGCGGGTGTCTCCTGAACAAAAAGTAGACCAAAAGACTGTCTGCCTTGATGCGATGCAGGGTTTGTGCAGTGGTTGTGCACGTGTTCATGAAGATCCTATTATTTCTCTGTCGCCAGACAACCAACAAATGACCACGGCCGTAATGTCCCATAGCTGTCAATCACGTCTTTTAATTCTCTTGTCCCTCCAAAGGGACCACATGGACTTTAGGGATTTGTCGACGAATTTTTCCATGAAGCACAAAAGATGGCATTCTATTCATCAAAATGGCAAGCACAAAGAACATCAGTTCAAAGATACTTTGAAACATTCATTTGATCATTAAAGTGTGAGCCACATCTAACATATGTCTATGTTTTCGTTCGGCAATCCCATTTTGCTGCGAGGTATACGAACAAAAAGTCTGATGCAAAATGTCATGAGAAGCACAAAATTGAGAAATATCATTTTTCATATACTAAAATATAGAAAAGTGAGTTTTATTTCAGTGCGCAAAATACGAGAATATAGAAAATATAGAAAAGTTCAGTGCGCAAAATATGAAAATATAGAAAAGTGAGTTTTATTCCATTGTAGAAAATTTTGATAACACTAGGAACTTGTGTCAACAAATACACCCAGGTCATTCTAGAGAAATCATCCACTATTATTAAAAAAATACCTAAAACCAGTGAGAGAAGAAAAAGATACGGGTCCCAAACACCTCAATGAACTAGTTAAATACTACAATTGTTGACTCGACTAGGATGAGAAGCAAGGTGATACTTTCTTAACGGTCAAGACTCACACTCTACTGAAGAATCTGAGGACTCCATCGGCAATACTTGTTTTAGCTTCTGCAAGGAAGGATGACCTGATCGATGGTGCCATTATATTGTAATATCAAAAGAAAAAATCACAGCCAAGTCAGACTGGGTTGTACTATCATCCAAATAGTATAGAACACCTTGTTCATGACCCGAATCAATCCTCGTCCCAGTCTGAAGGTCTTGAAACACACAATAGGTAGGGAAAAAGGTTTCTATTCCTGGTGATTTGATTGATAGATAAAAGGCTAATAGGAAATTGGGAACATAACACAATATCTCTTTGATACCATGTGAGAATAGATGGCATAAACCCTCACCCAGTACCCAAATAATTACATAGCCAAAATACATCATATCTAAGAATCAGAATTAGTTCTAGGAAGTTATCTTAGAAGGAAATTGTGATTGCAAACCATGAATGAATAATTGAGGTAGATGCTTTGAAAAATTGTGATGAATATGGAAGTGAAAAAATGAGGGGAACAAATGTTTCGTGTGATCATTGAACTGAAGAGAGATTTTTCTGATAGGATATATAACCTCTGCTCCTAATGACATCTTTGTTGGTTTATCATGAACCAACATCATGTTAATTGAACTACTTCCATAAAATTACTAGTCCTTTGAAGTGACAAATGCTAGCTCAAGAAATATGCACCAATTGTGGTCTGTAAGAATGAAGTCTTGGTTTTTTTTATTGCTGGCCCTAATAATCTGTGCTATTTACTCTCATAGGCTTTCACTCCTTTTCTCCATGGTACTTTAGATGGATTTAGAATGCAATCAACGAACTTAATTTCTGTCTGAAACTCAAAATCTATGTCTGTGTCTGCTTTTCTTTTGTCTTCTTTTACTTGTAACGCCATGTTTATTCACTAGATATAAAACCTTGAAGTCAAAGGAGAAATTTCTGATTTGTGTTAAATATTTAGCTTTTCTCTCATAAGAGGTCTTCTGTTTCTGTCAGTTTGTATCCCGAGTAACCCTATTGAAAAAGTTGGTCTATTTCCTTTGAGGCTGCGTTCTTACTGTAATTTTACTGTATGTTTTTCTTTGTGTATTTTCGATGATTTTTTCCTTAGATTCATGTTTGTCTTTTTTCTTGTATCATTGCATTCTAGAAACATCTAACTGATTCTAGATACTCTGCAGTTCCTCCTTTTCTTTTATTTTGATTCCTTAATACTTTGAAACCCTCCTTTTCTTTCTTTTTTCTATTTTCCTTTTTGTTTTACATTTTTGCAGGTTTAAGGCTCCACTTCTTATAGTTTAGATTATTTTTTCTTGTAAATTTATGACATCTTTTTTCATATCCTTTATCTATCTAAATTGAAGTTCTTGTTTAGTTTCATCTTGCTTCTTTTATGTTTATAATAGATACAATTCATGTCCATATTTTGTAAATGATACTTATGATTTTCTTTGATCATTTTTTGCTTTGATCATTTATTTCAATTGAGAGGAGACTTGATGTATTCATTGAAGTGTCTGGATATCTCAATCTATTTCGCTACTGCTGCTACTGCTACTTCCGCTGCCCCTACTGCTGCTCCTAATAATAATAGTAATAGCAATAGTAACAGTAACTAATAATATTTATAATAATTAACAATAACAACAACAGGTATGTTTTAGTTTGTCTACCATGACATTTTGGTGCAAGCTTGGGGAGAAGTTATTACTGTCCTTTAAAAAAATGTATCATTCAGTTCTCATGTATCTTACTCTATTAATTAAATAATAAGCTGATTTACATGACACCATTATTGACAACACTTTTTAGTTTCTTAAACTCTTGTGGACTTATTGCAGGTGGTCATTGGGTGCAATTATGTATGAGATGCTTGTTGGTTACCCGCCATTCTATTCTGATGACCCAATAACGACATGTCGAAAGGTTTTCCTGCTAATCCTGACTTGATTGGTTTTATTCTGTAATACCTATTTATCATGAGAAAGTTTGCTATATTTTTGAATTGTGTGTGACAACCACTTCGCCCCAAAAGCTTAAGCTGATGGGTCATAGGCTACCAATGTATGTATCAAGCAAACTTACACTTAGCATCAAATGTTGGATTATTTCAGTTATAATTGCTGGCTTGATCTGCCTAAATCAGATGAAACATAGAAAGAATGAATCATGACTGTAGCTAGGTTCTCTCTCTTTAGTATTACATAATTTTTTAAATATTATGAATGTTTAAAAGCACTAGAAAGCCACCTTAACATCAAATCATAACAACCATTCACTGAAAGCTAGTCTACCCATAATTAAAGCTGAATTATAATCAAGAATCAAGATTAAAATTCTCACATTTTTATGGTGATATTTCAGGTCATCCCTCAATCTTGAGCTTAAACAAAAGTTCAACACTCTCTACTCAACTTAACTTGGAACAGTTTCATATGCATATACTAATCAAGATAGTCTCCATTAACTCATTAGCAACTGATGAATAACTTGAGCCTTCATATCAATCATTGCGTCGGTCTTGCTCTATCTTTATTCAACCCCCCCCCCCCCCCCCCCCCAACAAAAAAAAAAAAAAACAAAAAAAACAAAAACAAAAACACACACACACACACACACAATTTTGAGCATGTGCCATTTGCTTGAAAGGCTGCAATACATAGACCATGAAGGTAGCCTTGTTTTCCTAGATTCTTATTTGGTTGAGATTCCAATTTGGCGAGCTTTATTAGAATCCTAATTAAGTCCAGATTCTAATTTGGTTTTTTTCTTTTTAATTAGAGTGGATATCTTATTTGATTGTTCTCTATTTTATTTATGTATTTAAATTATTTATTTGAGATAACTTAATAACCATCTGTCCAAAGGTGCTAAATTATAGCAGAGAGATGTGTATTGTGACCAGAAAAAGAGAGAAGAGGAAAGAACTGGGAATTTAGAATCAACTGACAATTAGATTTGAATAGATTCAAATCCTGTTTCTTGAAGTTTTAAAAGAATTGGAGTTAAACGTATTTCAGTTACTGGTTGAACCAAATAGATACCCATAGAAATTCTGAATATATCAAAAGATAGGAAAATCTTCTTATACCCGATATACACCTTGTTAGGAAAAAAAAATAGGGGGGAGATCTTTTACTTCTTGTGAGAGTACTTATAGATGTACATGTACATAATTACACACATAGACTTAACATTCTCATTGTTTGAAGCATCTGTGAATCCTATCTAGTACCAAATTGATATATGGGCTACCACTATGTTTTAAGGCATCTGGCATCAACAAATTCTTGAGAAACACCTCTCTTTCTTCCCTTTGATGTATCTCAGATATTATGCATAGCTATCAAAATTATGAAAATAGTGAAACACCATGTCTTCTGGCAATTAGTTTTTGTTGAAGAATTCAAATTTAATCAATGCATATTTTTAAGCATCTTAAATTGAAAACAGACGGTGCACAATTTGAGAGGAGATTGGCCAGCTGATAAGGATTTTAGGATACTCCAATGATGTAATTTGAACCGTGCTATCAAATTTACCCATTTATTTCAGACATGTAGTTTTGGTGCCATATTTGTTCTACCTTTGATATCCACACTTAATTTCATATAGAGTCCCAGTTCATATCAAGATCTTTCCTCTTTGAAAAGGTAGACAACAATGTCTTAAAAAAGCTCATTGCGTTGCTTTTCAAAGCAAACTGATGACAATTTTCTCCATAGCCATTGCTGCATTTAGAGAATAGATAGCTCAATCCTAAATTGGGGTTTCCTCTCTTTATATAGATGAGGAATAAATAGAAAAATACAAAAATATTCTTACACACTCTCATACTCTCCTGCAAGCTGGAGCATAGATAGCAATCATGCCCAGCTTGTTATATAGACTAGATAAAGATTTTCTACACAAAGTTTTTCTAAACAAAAAAGAAAAATTGAGAAACAAATAAATATTGGAATTATTGAAAACAACTATTAAATTGTTAATTTTATGTCACACTGCTGAATCATTAATGTCGATGTTGTAGTCGCCAATCAAGTCAAGCCGAATCTGAGTTGAATCTAACACTTAATGCGCAAAGACTTCACGAAAAATCAAATATTCATCTTCTTGAATAGGGTTAGGATTTTAGAGATCCCAAACTCAATAGAAGTGGAGGTTTTAGAGATCTTTAAACTTAGTAAAAGTGGAGGTTTTGAGAGATCCTCAACTCAGTGAAGTGAAAGTTTTGAGATATCCTCAAACTCAATACTTAATAGTAGTAAATACTGCAACAACAACAATAGATGAAGACAACAATAGCAGTATTGATGCCATAATCAATCGACAACAACTTAAATCAGCAGCAACAACAGAAGAGCTGGCAACACCATCTAATGAGTCAACAACAACTGCAGTTAATGGCGAAAGGCAATAAAGGAGGCGATAGTTGACGACGATTCGAGTTTGGAGCATTGGAAAATCTAAGGTTTTGGAACTTGAAAGCGGCTAGGGTTTTTCCTTTTTTTTCAATGGTGGAGATGGGGTTTTGGAGATGAATACTATCCGTGGTATTCTTCATTATGAACATTCACAGTTACTGTTCATGATGAACAATACTGGTGGTATTATTCACGTGAACAGAAAACTTTTTTTGATAAATCTAAATTCAAATCACATTAGATTTGAAAAGAAGAGGGGAAAAAGGAAGATAGAAGAAGATGTGTAGGTTTGATGAAGAGAAGTCGGAGGTGGTATGGATAGGTGACGACTAGGGTTGGGGTTTATGGAGAAAGGAGGACATGGTATTGATTGATGGATGATGATGAAAGCACCGATGGTGATGGAAGATGATTCGCTTTGATATCATGTTAGGTTTAGAGAATAGACGACTTAACTCTATATTGTGGTTGCCTCTTTTCATATAGATGAGAAATAATATGGAAATTACAAGAACACCCTTACACACTCTAATAGCCATTATGATTCTGGTTTGGACTGAGGGTGAGGTTGCCTCAAAACTTCTATTCAACACCAAATGCTTTTATGTCTCTACATGGTTTCAATCTATGGAAAAAGGAGAAACATTTGCAGTAAATGAAGTTGTGCAAGTAGTCCTGATCAAGCTGATTTAAATACTTAGTTATTTTAACAACAACAATAACAACAAAATCTTTATCATAATTTTTTGGAGTCAGCTACATCAATCTTTTTCTCCCATTTAGTTTTGTTAAGGGTCATCTCCTCTGTTACATGAAGCATTAGCATATGTTAATTGCCTCAATCCAAGTTTATTCAGGGCTCTCCCTCTAGTCCTAATTCTCCCATTAACTAAAATCCTATCACTTTTCCTAATTGGTAACACTTAGCTCTGAGTTGTACATGAACAAATCATCTCACTCAATTCTCTCTCATTTTATCCTTAATAGGAGCACTCTCTAACTTCCTACTACTCATTTCTTAATATCTCTTGGCAAATTTTCCGCATTCTCATTCTTGCTACCCTCATTTTTGGACATGTTTCTCAACAACCCAACATTCTGAACATACAACACAGTTGGTCTCACACCTGTTTACTAGAATTTTTCCTTCAATTTCATGGGTATCCTATGATCACATAAAACCCCAAAAGCACTTCTCCATTTTAACCATCCCACTTTAATTCTATGAAACACATCTTCATCGATTTCATTATCTTGATGAAATGATTGATTCCAAATAACAAAAATGAGTACTATGAGGTATCTTTTGACCATGGATTGTATGATAGACTCATTTCTTCTCATCATTTTGTTGAAGTTACATTCCATATATTCTAAATTCGTTATACTTTCTAAATCTTTTAGATTCCAAGTTTTTTGTCCATCGTTCGAGCTTAGGAACTTGTTCCTTCTCTAATCTCATCAACTAATTTTATATCATCAACTAACAAAATGCAGTATGGGACTCAATCCTAAATATGCCCATGGATATGAAAATTCATCTATCACTAATGCAAAGAGACAAGGACATAATGTTGATCCTTGATGTAAGCCCATAATGATAACGAATGGTTCGTCTCCCCTCAATTGTTCTCACCTTAGTTACTGCTCCATCAAATACATACATTTAATCACATCAATATACATATTAGATATTTGTTTCTTTTCTAAAGCCTACCTCATTACCTAAGGACCCTATCACAAGCTTTCTCTAAATTAATGGAAATCATATGTAGATGCCTTTTTTCCCCCGGTAGCTTTCCCCTCAATTAAAGAGCATTTGTAAATAAGTATTTCCATAATTGACTTCCCAGACATAAAAATAAATTAGTTTCCAGAAGCAGTTTTTCTTTTCTTAGTCTTTGTTCAATTTTTCTTCTCCAAAGTTTCATTGTGTGGATCTCTTGATCTGATGATAGTTAGTTCAACAACAACTAAGCCATTTGTCCCAAGTATTTGGGGTAGGCTACACGAACCAAGAGAGAATCTGATGATAGTTAGTTATTTTAAATATTTTGTTTATATTTTACTATCTTTTAAAAATTGGTATATCTTTTGCAGCCTTAATGATAAAGGCAAATATTTTGATATGTAGATTGGGTTTAGTTTTGTAGAAAACAAATCTTTATGGATTCATCTAGTTTCTTATGCTTCAAGCAAGGATTTATTAAAGAAAGACTTAGCCTTCATGTAATAGTTAAAATAATGATGAGTTGTTCTGAATGAAAAAATGTAAGTTTTCTTTGTGAGAATTGAATTAATGGTGTGAGGTCTCATTACGCACCCCCCCCCCCGGGTGCGCGCGCTGTTTCCCAATTTGCCCAATCTCTGCCATTTTCGTTTGATGTCCTTGTAAGTTTATCCGGCTTCCATGGGGTTATAGTGATTGTTGTACCGACTACTACAAGATCCATTACTAGTAGAGAGCATTATATGTATGAAAATGTCGTAGTGTAAGTATTCTATGATTAGTTTGAGTATGAAGATAGGGAGCATCATCTCGAGGAGTTCTTTTCTTATTCTGATTTGAGGAATGAGGAAAAAAATGGTTGTATTCTAAACATAGACCTAGGAGAAGCTCATGTATGGTGGATGAAACTTTGAAAACATTGTCGAGTATGGTCGCTCATGAAGATCCATCTTCGCATCAATATCTCCTTTCTTTCTGTCGCTCATTGCCACTTTTGTCATCATCTTCATCATTGCCACCACTGCCATTGTTGAAATCTTAACTGCTAAGACATTCACTCCATCTTAACCACAGCCAACATCATCACCTCACCGCAACTTGCTCGACAAAACGCCAAGGACCTTCTCATGATATTGCAGTTTGTTCCATCTTCATCACAGCCCAAGTTCTCTACTTCTATGCCCTCTACAGCAGATTCATTGCTGCCTATTTCAAGGACTGATCCATGTTCGCAGATGTTAACACAGATTTTGGTGTCACCAATGTTGCCGCCATCCACATCTTTTTAGCTGGAAATTTAGCATACATCCAGGCCCGAGACATCATCTTTGCTTACTCCAAAACAGTTCCAAACTGAACCTGTTTCTTAGCTGTCGTCGCTGACAGAAAGGACACATCAGCTTCACTATGAATCTCATGTGCCTTCTATGATAAATCAGCCAAGGACACTTGTGAAGCCCATCTCCCTGTTTCCATCATCGACGAAGAAGTCTTCAAGATTGAGGATATCAAGTTTGTAATTCCCGAGCATGCTCTCTACTCGCTACAATTTCATTACTTCTTTGGGTCTTCAAACTTAAAGAGCTCTTTATTACATTCAACAAGGATGTTGAGTTTTAAGGAAAGGGAGGGGGTGGGGGTGGGGGTGGGTGTCGAGGTAGGGGAGGAATTTAATGCGAGAAATTTAGATTAAGATGACTTGGATTGAGTTTGAGCTAGCTCGTGTCAAACTTTTTATTCAAGACAATGCTTTTATGGCCCTACATGGGTTCGATAAAGGGAGAAAAAGAAAAAACTTTTCCTGGAAATGAAGTTATGCAAGTTGATTTACTCAGGATTACTTGAATATTAAGTTAGTTATTTTAAATATGTAGTAAATCTTTTATTATTTTTAAATATTTGGCATATCTTTTGTAGCTCAATGATAAAGGCAAACAGTTTTAGATTTGTCTATGGGTTAGCTTTTTAGGAAACAAATATATGGTTTATTTAGTTATTTAGACTTCAAACATTAGGTATTTTAATTAAGGGGTTTGCTTTCTACGTATAATCACTAATCAGTTAGAGAATGATGAAAAGTTTTTTCTGAATGAAAAAAAGATTGAAATTTTTCACTGTGAGTGAGAATTGAGTTGATGTTGTGAGGCTTTATGGTGTGAGACCAACTGTGATGTAGGCCACACTTATCTTTGTTTCTCTTTCTTTATTTTGTTTCTGTTCATATCACTCTCTGCACTTTTTGATTAGGGTAAGACACTAATTCATGAAGCTTGTGCTATTTTTTGGAGCTTACAGTATTGAGTTTGAAGCATTAATTCTTCTGCACTTTGCGCCTAACAGTGAATGCTTCGACATTAACTCTTCTGTTGCTCATCCTACTTTTGACTTTTACACCATTTCTCAAGTGATTTAGAAGACCTCGACCAATTATAGCCACAAAAAGTCACCAATTTTGTTGCAACTTCATTTTTAATACCTTGTATCCTCTTTTTGTACATACTGGGCATCTGTAACTTCCTTTCTTCCAATCGCCAGCAAAACAAATAACAACACTGAATTCTCTGTCTTTTCATCTTTGTACCATTTAACACACATACATACCGGATCATATATAAAAAATTAAAAAAAATTCCCCTGTAAGGCTCACTACATATTTGCACAAACCCATGATTTTCAGAATAAAAAAATGTAACTAGTGAAAATTACACTTTCAGTTCAAAACTCGCACTTCCCTTTGTTTATGGGTCAAGTGCTTCACTTTATGCTTTTGCTTTTTCAAACATCAGTAGGGAGCCTTATCTTATTAGAAGATTTTCATTCAAATACTACTTTTATGCATTATCACTGCCTTACTAAAGATCTCCATTTCTATATAATTTTTAATGACACTTGCGTCAGCTGAGAGTTTTCATGTGGCTGACAATGAAGTTATGCAGATATGCAAGAACTGCAAGACATAAGTTATCTAAGCTAGCCAGCCACTGAAGAATTTCATGTGGCTGATGCACAAGAACATCTAGGTTTACTCCAGCTCAGATATGATTTCATGTGCATCATATGGAATTTCTGGAAAGGAGAATATGTGAGCTTTCTAGAACTAAGGACAGGAAATGCACAAATATCTATTTTGCTAAGACCGACACCCCCCCCCCCCCCCCCCCCCAAAACCCCCCGGCTCCCGGTTCTTGTGTTTGCAGTGATGTTGGTTCCTTTTAAAGTTTCCACATGGTGTTGGTATCAACTAGTTTTTTTCCACCAATTGATGTATTCTTTATTTCGGCCAGATTTGCATTACTGGATCAAGTTTTTTATTGATTCAAGGTGTTCTTTTTTTGTCATTTTTATAATTTCATTGAGATTATTAAGTTGAAGCCATGTATTACTATGTAGATCTGATAATTTGGATATGGAAACACCTATTAATTTTGTCTTGCATCAACTATCATTAGATTGTGCACTGGAGAAATCATTTGAAATTTCCAGAAGATGCTCGGCTTTCTCCTGAAGCAAGGGATCTTATATGTAGATTACTATGTGATGTTGAACACAGACTAGGGAGTGGTGGGGCAGATCAAATTAAGGTACTTTTCTGAGATGGAAGTTTTCTTCAATTTATTTTCTTCTGATATATGATTTTCTTCAAGTAGCTTCTTATTTCTTTTTTTTTTTCCAGGCTCATCCCTGGTTCAGAGATGTTATATGGGATAAACTTTATGAAATGGAGGCAGCATTTAAGCCTGAGGTCAAGGATGAATTGGACACTCAGAACTTCTTGAAGTTTGATGAAGTAAGATGCTCATTCAGATTTATTTTTTTAATGTTTATTTACTGATGATCAATAAACCTATACATTTCCAAATTTTCCTTTGCTGGTGCTTGAAGTCTTAATTGGTTTTTGCGAGTAATTATGGAAAAACTGTGTGTGATTTCTAACTTCTCTTTGTATCTTGTGCTTGAGCTTTACAGCTATGTAGTGATATTACTTGTGGTTGAACAAGTTTTAGGTTGTCTTGATATGCTTAAATCTACAATTTTCTGTCTGATACTTATGTATTTCCTTTTTCTGATATGGTTTGTCTGCAATTTCTTAAAATTGGTGAAACAAATAAGGTATTAGAATGGAGCAAAAATAGGTGTGCTTTGCTTATGTCTTTGAGAATTTCACTTTACATCTCAGAATATTGATGTTATAATTTTTCACAGTAGCTCCATACAGTTTTGCATGACTTCTTTTTTCTTTTTCCTTTTGTGTTCCAGATGGAACCTCCTCCTGCTAGAACCAGTTCTGGACACAGTAGAAAGGTACACTGTACTCTTTTAACCATAGTTCTTTAAATTTCTTTGAGGTTATTAGTTATTTTAGTAATCGCTTATTCATGATTCTGAACATTGCCAATTGTCAGAAGTGATTTACTTTGTCAGATGCTTTGGTATGATTTTGATGTTCACTTGGACTTGCTAACTTGTTACAAGGAATATTAACTCCCAAAAAGACCCTTGTCCTTGATGCCTTTAGTGTATGATTTATGGAATGTCTTTTCTTTTTGTCATGACTTTACAATGAATAAAGGACTAAGATTGCCATAGTTCGTCTACAATTGATGCATCTCAGCAATACTTTACTGTAGTCCCATTTCACTAATCTTGCTCTGGCATGTGTAAACATGAGCATCTTTTTAGCTGCGACTCCATCTCACCAATCAAAGACAGCCTGTACCATTGTTTTCCCCTTCATTCAGTCAACTATGACTTTTACATGAATTCTGTACTTCAATTTTTTTTGGCATGCCTTCTATATACTTGCAACAACCTGTATTATTATTATTATTATTATTATTATTATTATATTTCTTCGTTGGTCATGATAGGAAGTTAAATAATAACACAATGCTATGGAAAAGCATTGAAGTTAGATTTCATAGGAGCGTTTGTGTTATCATTTAACTTCCTGTCATGACCAATGAAATAATAATAATAATAATAATAATAATAATAATTAATAATTAACAATTCATAAATAAATAAATAATAGTATTAAAATACATGTTACAATACTAGAGCTAAAACTACTCGTGGACTTTGAAATTTGAAAATATTTAGTTTGCGAAAGCATGGGATCAGTTTTGTACTGTGTAAGCACGCAGTGTGCTTTCTAGGTTGTCGCATAATTTTTCATTCTCCTGGAATTTTAGGGGCTGAGAGAGTTCATCACTGTGCAAAACGTTGCTTCTCTTAGGAAATTGACCACAAGTCTTGAATACATTCAACTTTCTAATAGTTTTTGAAAACTATTTGAAAAACTCCCTTTGATATACTGATTGAAGAAAGAAGAATGGCACCATCGGAGATTGAATTGTTGTCCAATTAGGAGAGCAGAGCCTACCAGTATTAAATAAATTAAGCTGCCTTTCTTAGGGGCATCTTAAGCCTGCTTGTAATGCATCCTTCTGCTCCTTGCTTTGAATTATACCTTTTTCTTGACCATTAACAACCCTATATCCAAAACTATTGTTGGCTGCAAAATAGCACTTGATAGTATTATCATATCTACTAAAAAATCTTTTGGAGGATCTTGTAAGTTGAAGCTTGTGGCAACAACAAAGGTCTTTTCATGGGGTTGGTGCAGAAGGGTGTAAAACCCAAATCCAAGGGTGAATGATGCTTGTTTGGGGTATCAAAATGTCCTAGTCAAGGTAGAATCTGACCATTTGGTTTTATAACCCTAACTGTACTTGTGGAAAATGTCAGCTTTTAACGGATCAAATACACATTAATAAAACCAGATCTGGGTTACAAAAAGAGCAAGATCGCTCGATATTCATGAATAAAAGAAGATTAGATATACCTCAATAAACGCAACGGATGACGAACCGCTTGTAGGTGCTCCACGTAACCTCGATCCCTTAGTCTTTGTCCGCACGTCTCGAAAGAGGGCCATGGGCGCTTTTTCGATGGCGTAACCTCTTCCTTCCTCGATGATCTTTAGAGGAGAAATATGGCGAAGAAAGTGGTGGCTATTCTCTTTTTTCTACATTGCAAGAATATCCTCTTCATGGAAGCTCTAATATGAGATATTATATGGGTAGGGTTTCTAAAGAATCCAATTAGATTAGGAAACCTCTCGAGATAATGAAATCAAATCTTGATATATTTAAATGCAAAACCAAACCTGATCTTGATTCAATCATACCCATCCAACAGCCCTATAGGCTGGGGTCTTATCACATCCCGCGCCCATACCCTTGCTTGCACAAGGGTCTGGGTGCGGGCGCCTCTACTCGACCCATGGCGGGTCGGGTACGAAACCCAATACCACCAACACAAGCTATATAGTCACCATGTTGGATAGGCTGTCCAATTGCGAATCTGCGCTATTACACGTAAAATGCCAAAAGCAGAATATCAAGTGCACAGAAGGGTGTACACTCATGGGTGGATATGCAAGTTGGAGGTTTAGTGACTCCATTTTATGGTTTGAGAGACAAAGCCTTCTAAATATTGGTGCATACAAAATTATATGGCATGCATATTAAAAATTGGTTGGTAGGGTTTTGTCTGTATCCACGCATAAATTAGATCAACATGTTTTTGGAAAAATAGGTTGGAAACCTTCAAAATCAGCATTCAATATGTACAGATTTTTCATGTTTTAGGTGTATTCATGCTTCTCTCTCTCTCGAATGCATGCATGCGTTTATATGTGTGTGCCTGTTCACATGCATTACTTATGTTCACACACTTTTGATTATTTTGCTTGTACATGTGCACATGCACTCTCTTGATCACAAGCATGCACACTTTGCAAATGTTTACGCATGTAAATGTTCACATTTATGTATGTTTATATGTTTGTGCATGTGGATTCATGTTTTTGTGTCAAATTTTGTCTGATCTCTTCATCTAATGCATGTAAGAGACTATTTCAGTACCATATGAACATATTCTGCATCTCTATTGCTTCTATATTGTCTTCAGACACTTTAAAGCCGGCTGAAGTTTTCTTCGGGTTATTTATATGCAGCTATTTCAGAATCCCAAGACTTAAATTTTGTTGGGTATACGTACAAAAACTTTGATGCTGTCAAGGGTTACATGGTAAGGAACTTAATTTGAAAGATTTTTTTTATTTTCTGGAAAAATCTCAGTGCATTTTCTGTCTGTCTAGACAATCATGTAACATGTGACTTTACCTTCTACTCTTGATCGACATAATCATGCAAATGATTTGTCTTGCGACATGCATTATTTACTTGCTAACCACCAAAAAAATATTGGTATATTGGAACATGCCTGCTCCCATCTATTCATTCTAGAATCTAGATCGGGCAATAGGTAATAATAAACATATTCAATTTTAAGTTTTAAAACTTGTTTATTTATAGAATGCATCCGTAAATGAGTTCTCAGAAGTCTCGGTATCCATATCCATGTTTAGATAATCCAGTCATGAAGCTTAGAATTGGCTGGTTTTTCGACTGAACAAAAGAAAAAAATCCCATCGATAATTTCACAAAGAAAAGAATATCTGGATGTTCTTTGTTTAAGCATTAACAGCAGGCTTATGAGATTCACATCCTTAAGGCTGTGTGGAGTAACAATGTAATCTCTTCTAGTCAGTTAAATATTGTGAATGATGAGTACTAAGGGACTTCCTGCAGACTACACTCAATTATATATATACTGAACTATATTGGCATTATGTACATATATTTCTATCCTCCTGAATGTTCTAATATTAAATAATACTACTTTGACAGTTAACACCATCAGTGGCTGATATTGAAACTAATATAACATGGTTTCAAATATCGGTTGTTTCCAATATATATTGACAATGTGATATTTTGAGGTACCAGATATGATATTAAACCTATAATATAGGCCGATATCGCAGCTGGTATTGCCGATATTAATGGCTGCAATTGACAATATTGGTACTAAAGACCATAGGCATATACTGAAATTGAAAACCATAGTTACCGCTATATTATACCATAGCGTATTTGTGTTGCAAAACCCTTGGGAACTTCACAATTTCAAAATCAGAACGTTTCAAGTATGTCCTTAAATCCCAAAACTTGAGAACTTTACTGAAACTGATCTGTTTGATCTAGTTTTAAGTGGAGCTACCAACCATAGAGATGGTTTGTAAATACGAGTAAACTTGGGAAGAGAGAAGGCGAGGGGTAGGAAAACAATTGCAGAAAGGGGGCCTGAGGCTCTGAGGGAAGGAGGGGAGAAAAGGAGGTGAAGTGATGTAATACAGGATCGCAATCACCTTCGAATACAAATAAAAAAGAAAACTAGGATTTACAAGAAAAGAGAGATTAGGGTTGGAGAAAGAACCAGATAACTTTGGGCTTCGCACCCCTTACGCGGGCTTCACACCCCTTGCACCACGGGCTTCACACCCCAATTTCAAGAACCCAAGAGCTCTGAAATTTTAACTGGAAAAGTTTTATTTAATCATTGTCTGTTTATTCATTGAGTTGAGCCTCTTTATATAGGCTCTTACAAAGTGAACTTCCCCATCACAACCGATGTGGGACTAAGTTTTATTAAAAGAAAAGGCTAAACTCAAAAATAGACTAAGGCATAAAAAAATAATTAGTACTGGTGTGATGTCCCCATCATTTCCCCCTGGGTGGGAGAGAGTCGACCCTGTCGAGTGAGGACACCTCTCATGAAGCATCTCAATCGGGCCATGGTGGTGACCGTGACAGTGACACTAATGCATCACATCGAGACCAAGGTGGTGGAGGTGGAACTGGTCTCCGTGTCGGAGCGATAAAGAATAACAGCTTGATCAAGACACTAATAGCAGACTGAGACACGTCATCCATGATGAAAACTGAACAAATTGCACTTTGCACCATAAATACCCTGATCACTTGTAAGCCTGGCTCCTGTAGACATATCTGCAATGGGTCGTACACCTCAGGTGATCTCAAAAAAAATGATACACTCATAGCTGACAACGGTGGTACTAGCTTCAAAGTAGGCTCCTCTAGAACATCTACAAGGGTCTCAACAGGGAGACCTTCAACTTCCATAGGCTGTGAGGAAACCTCTTCTTGTTGTGACACCGATTCAGCAAAAATATCTGGTCTTGGCTCTGGCTTATCATCAACTTCTGGTTTTGGCTCTAGATCGTCATCAATTTCTGGCTCTGATTCTGGATTGTCAACAGCCTTTATCGCCTTGCTTTCTAGTATCTTAACCATGCCAGCGAGGATCTTACATTCAGCAATCAAATCGCTGAATTGTGGCCCCTCGAGGTGTGGATCATACCGGGCATGAAGAAGTTCTTGTAGGATAAGCCAATCTCGACAGTCGATATGATTGTCTTCCCACCACCAATAAGCTTCTCCAGCTAACTTCATTTGGGCATAATGACACTTTTGCGCAGGTGTCAAGGAGAAATACCTGAAGAAATGCTTAAGATGGTTTTCCCACTTTTCATACCCATCTTGATCATAAAAACCCTGAAAATACGGGAGAGCTGCATACATGTCCCTTTCAACCTCCTTTTCATCCCATCAGTATAAATGTATTTGTCACAAAAGTAAAATCCCATGAATAAAACTCAATGCATAAAGATCAGAGGTTACCCAATAAATCGGTAGCTCGAATTGGACTCAAATTGGGCTGAAGATGTGTCAGAACACTGATTCTCTGCTGCTGGGACAGTACTGGTGCCAAATACGAGCTCGTGGAGGTCAGATCTGTTGCTCAAGTGCTATGAAATCTTTGTAATGGCTTCAGGGCTCAGTCACGAACCCAACGCTTTGAACATAACTCAAAACGGACTCCGAACGGGCGAGAAACAGACTCTGGACTGGTTGGGGTGGGAGATGGGCGGTTACTGTTCACTGTGAACAGTAACCGGGTGAACAGTAATTACTGTTCACGGTGAACAGTAACTTTTTTAAAAATTCCTCTTTTTTTGTTTTTTCCTCTCTTTTTCTTTTCTTTTTTTTCTGTTTTTCTGTTTTTTTCTGTTTTTCTCTTCTTTTTTCTTTTTTTTTCCAAAGTAAATCTAGATCAAAATGTAACAGTAATCGATTTTTTTTACAAAGTAGATCTAAATATAGATTTAGATCTAGATCTAACAATAATCGATTTTTTTTAATCTAAATCTAACAATAATCGATTTTTTTTTTTTTTTGCAAAGTAGATCTAGACTAGATCTAGACCTAGAGATTCAGATCTAAATTTAGGATTTGGGGAAGAGAAGAAATTCGAAAGGGATTGGGACCAAAGCTCTGATACCAAATTGATGTAATACCACCTGGATCGCAATCACCTTCGAATACAAATAAAAAAGAAAACTAGGGTTTACAAGAAATAAAATGAAAAGAGAGATTAGGGTTGGAGAAAGAACCAGATAACTTTGGGCTTCGCACCTCTTACGCGGGCTTCGCACCCCTTGCACCACGGGCTTCACACCCCAATTTCAAGAACCCAAGAGCTCTGAAATTTTAACTGGAAAAGTTTTATTTAATCATTGTCTGTTTATTCATTGAGTTGAGCCTCTTTATATAGGCTCTTACAAAGTGAACTTCTCCATCACAACCGATGTGGGACTAAGTTTTATAATAAAAGAAAAGGCTAAACTCAAAAATAGACTAAGGCATAAAAAAATAATTAGTACTGGTGTGATGTCCCCATCATGAAGTTTACTAGCAAAATCCTTGAGAACTTTACTGAAACTGATCTGTTTGATCTAGTTTTAAGTGGAGCTACCAAACCATAGAGATGGTTTGTAAATACGAGTAAACTTGGGAAGAGAGAAGGCGAGGGGTAGGAAAACAATTGCAGAAGGGGGGCATGAGGCTCTGAGGGAAGGAGGGGAGAAAAGGAGGTGAAGTTTACTAGCAAAATCCTGACCCTAGTAGCTATTGCATACTTCCTGTTGTCGCTGCCATGTTGCTAGCTCTCTGCTGCACTTTCATGCTTTTCTCTCTTTCACTGCTGCTTTGTTACTGCTGTGGAGCCAACAACTTGATAGTATCACATACGCACACATATGCTATGGGGAGTCAAAATCCGTAGGAAACGTATGCTGTTAGACTTAATATGTTTAGTTGTGTGGGTATTTGGGTATCGGGTAATAAACTCGTACCCGCATCTTATTATGGTCATGATTTCTAGTCTCTATTTAAAGGAGATTAGAGTTATGGAATAGATAATTCAATTACTACCTTTTCAATCTCTATTTTTCTCGAGATTGAAATTGCTCATGGCAAACATGAATTAATTCTCTTTCAAAGGAAGTATGCCTTAGATTTACCGTAGAAGACTCGACTAATTGGTTGCAAGCCTGTGTTACTTCCATATACACAGATTTAGATTTGTGGCTAAGGAGGGGGAGTTATTTGAGGATAGTGCACAATACAGAGGGTTGGCTGGCAAACTCATTTATCTCACTATTACCAGACCATATATTGCTTTTATTGTAGGGCTTCTGAGTTAGTTTATGCATAAGCCCAAAGCAGTACTGAAGTGGGACGGAGAGGAATTTAGAGTTTGTGGTGGGGATTTGGTGGATTTGGGGGAGAACTAGGGTATGGAAAAATGATATGATCACAGATCGCAACTCGGATCTTGGCTTCACCACCTGATTTGATTCAATTCATGAGATCAAACGATTCAAACCAAAACAACACAAATTTCTGTAAGAAAATAAATTTTTAAAGAATTCATCATTAATTTCAAAATTCACTACATAGTTATATATAGCTTACAATACGTGCACCATACATGCAATTATTGATGTCAAATCTACCCAAATCTAGTTCATATAAATACTAAATCTCAGTCAAATCTACTCAAATCTAAATTCAAATAAATTCAACAAATCCTACTAAATTTGAACCATTTGATTCCTCTATCATTCTCCCCACGTTGAAAACATTCATACCCGATGAATGTAGTGATAGGTATAAAGTAAGTGCAATCAGGTTGAACCACATCACACATCCTTAGTCAGGCCAAAGGGTAGTCGGAGAATCAACACTGATGCATCATGACTGAACCAAAATGGTGGAAAGGTGAAACTGGCTTCCGTGGCAAACCGGCTGTGAAGGATGATAGGTCGAGCCAATCGCAGGTAACAGATAGATGCGAATCATCCATGATGAACATTGAACAGACTCAACTTTGAGTAGATTGGTCTGCACCATGAGTCCCGTGATCCTGTGTCCTGTAAAAATATCTGCAATGGGCCGTAAACGTTAAGTGATCTCAAGGATAACGAGAAAAACATCATAGCTAGTGAAAATAGCTCAATGATAGACTCTGCTGGAAGTTCTATAAGAATATCAATAGGAAGCTCTTCAACTTCTGTGGGCTGTGAGGAAAGCTCTTCTTGTAGTGGCACCAACTCTGTAACAACTTCTGACTCTAGCTCATCAACTTCTTTCTCTGGCTCATCAACAACTTCTGACTCGGTAGGATTGGAGGCTCTGAATCTATGCAACCTGATGAGGACATCACGACAGTTGTCAGTTACCTTTTTATGCCTTAGTTTATTTTGAGATATTGTGTTTTGTTTATCTTTCTTTTAGTACCACATCGGTTGTATCCGAGAAGTTCACTTTGTAAGAGCCTATATAAAGAGGCTCAACTCAATGAATAAGTAGACAATGATTAAATAAAACTTTTCTAGTTAAAATTTCAGAGCTATTGGGTTCTTGAGATTGGGGTGTGAAGCCCGTGGCGTAAGGGGTGCGAAGCCCGCGTAAGGGGTGCGAAGCCCAAAGTTATCTGGTTCTTTCTCCAACCCTAATCTCTCTTTTCATTTTATTTCTTGTAAAACCCTAGTTTTTCTTTTTTATTTGTATTCGATGGTGATTGCGATCCTGTTTTACATCAATTTGGTATCAGAGCTTTCGTCTCAATCCCCTTCGAATTTCTTCTCTTCCCCAAATTCTAGATCTAGATCTCTAGATTTAGATCTACTTTGCCAAAAAAAAAAAAAAAAGAGAACAGAAAAAAAAGAAAAACAAAAAAACAGAAAAAAAAAAGAAGGTAAAAACAGAAGAAAAAAAAGAAGACAAAAAATAGAATAACGAGAAAAAAGAAAAAAAGATTACCGATTACTGTTCACGGTGAACAGTAATCACCCTGATTACTGTTCACGTGAACAGTAACCTCTTGGTTACCGTTCAGCCCCCCCAAAGCCCAACACTCGTCTGTTCTGAAGCCCGTTTCAGGCCCGTCCGGAGTCCGAATCAAGCTCCGTCTGAAACAGTGAGTTGGTAGCTGAGCCTCGGAGTTACTGGTAAAGTTTTTGTAGCTTTTTTTTTGAGTAAATTTGATCTCTTCAAGCCTCTGTTTGAAGCCGGTACTGTTCCTGCAACAAAAGAGCAGACTTTCGAGGCCTCTTTTCCATTCTGATTTAAGCCCAGTTCGAGGTATCTTTCTTTCATTTCATACTACTGTTATTCTAGAACTTTGTGGGTAAGTTATTCTCTACAGTGTGGGTATTTCTCCAAAGAGTTTTTGAGGATTTTTTGTGTCTGGGCGTGAACGACTCACCCCTCAGGTGATAACCGAACTTTAGCTGAATTATTAACTGTTAAATTACTGCAACTACTATTTGGATTGCTATAATTTGTTGGTTGAATGCTATTTGCTTCTATCTAGTGATTGCATCACTATTTATCGCTTTCATCATTTTTGGAGTACATTTTCTTTACATTTAAACTTTAGGATCTTTTTTGTTCATTTAGTGCATGCATTTAGTTTACTTGACCTTAGGGTTCTCCACTGTATCTGTTTGTTTGCTTGAGTCATCATGACTAGTCAGCAGTGTAGAGACCCCCACTTAGACCAGCTACACAAACTCCATCAGGGTCATATGCCCGTTCATGATTATATTGCCATGTTTAAGGACTTAACCCATTGCAATGACGTGAGAGAGCACCCTTCTGAGACTCTAACTAGGTTTGTTTGGGGTTTACGACCTAAAATAAAATGTGTTATGATTACTGGCCCCTATGACTTAGACACTGTTGAAAATGCCTTTGATGTTGCATTAAGATTGGACTTAACTTTCAAAACGCTAGTCAATGCCAAGTCCAGATGTTCTAAATGTAAGGGATATGGACATTATAATTATCAGTGCCCATCGGAGAGTCAACATGTTAGAATTGTGCCCACTGATAAAGTTAACGACTTGAAGGTTGTTGAGGATGTCCAAGTTTCTCCTAAGACTGTTAATATAATTGAAGACATAGCAGTTGATTCTGACACACAGATTATTGATGAAATTCACACGTCTTCTGATAGTGTCAATGATGACGTGAATGAGATAGTTGAGCCTAATATACCCACTGTGCCTAGTCAGCCATTCGAGTCTCCTTGTGCTGAACCTAGTTTTATGGTTATTCCTATCAATTCATCTTTTAGGGAGTCACCTGAATTTCTTGCCAAGGTCCAGCAGATAGTTTCTAATACTTCTTTTTCAGGTTGTTTAGAGTTTGTGTCCGAGTCCCGTGTACCTCCATCGTTAGATGTGTGTCCTTCTAGGCATATTATATCTCTGATTCTCCCATCGTTAGGAGTTATGCTTAGAATACCTACTGCTTTGCATCTACCTGTTGCACATATTGATGTTATCACTAGGCTGATAGCAATTTGCAATAACACCTACAAATTTACTGCATATCTATATAGTATTTTGCAGGAATTTACAGTTGATAATAGGGTGATGGTTACGAGTCACTCTGAGGTCACGAAAAAGTTGCACGCTTGGCGTAAAGATTTCGATAGGGCTCTGAAGAGGATTGCTTCCATTGCTTGGAGTTGGATAGCCCATGGGATCCTGGTATTAGTTCCGTCTTCAGCAGGGATGATGCACCTTGGTCTACTCTCTATGTCTTGATCGAGCTGCCGTCTTTCACAGCCAACCCGTCACGGAGACCAGTTCCACCTCCGCCACCATGGTATCAACACGGCGTACCAGTGATGCTGTCACGACCACCACCTTGGCCCGATTGATATGCTTCGTGAGGAAAGTCCTCACTCGACAGGGTCGGGTTTTCCCCACCCCGGGGGAATTGATGAGGTCATCACGACAGTTGTCAATTACCTTTTTATGTCTTAGTTTATTTTGAGATGTTGTGTTTTGTTTATCTTTCTTTTAGTACCACATCGGTTGTATCCGAGAAGTTCATTTTGTAAGAGCCTATATAAAGAGGCTCAACTCAATGAATAAGTAGACAATGATTAAATAAAATTTTTCCAGTTAAAATTTCAGAGCTATTGGGTTCTTGAGATTGGGGTGTGAAGCCCGTGGTGCAAGGGGTGTGAAGCCCAAAGTTATCTGGTTCTTTCTCCAACCCTAATCTCTTTTCATTTTATTTCTTGTAAAACCCTAGTTTTTCTTTTTTATTTGTATTCGAAGGTGATTGCGATCCTGTATTACATCACAACCTTTGCTGACATGCCTTTTATAATCTCTCGGAACTCAGTGAGAGAAGGTGCGGAACATACCAAGTACGAAGTAGGTCTTGCAAGACAAACCAACATCGACATGAACTATGGATGTCTTTCCACTACTAATATGCTTCTCCAACTAGCCTCATTTGGGCATAGCGGCACTTTTGTTTAGATGTCAGAACAAAATAACTGAAAAAAGATTTAAGATTGCTTTCCCACTTCTTATACCCATCACGATCATGAGAACCCCGAAAATATGGGAGAGCCGCATACATATCCCGTTCAACTTCCTTTCATCACTATCAGTATGTATATATCTACCACAAAAGTAAAAGCTCATGGAGAAATTTTAGTGCATAAAGATCAGAAGTTACCCAAGAATCTCAATGGCTCGAACTTGACTCAAATCAGGCTAGAAATGAGGTCTGAAATACTGATTTTTTGCTGCAAGAATAGTACCAGCAACAAACATGGGATTATAAAAGTCAATCTGCTATCTAAATGTTGTGAACTCTTTCCAGTAGTTCCGGGACTCAGCTGTTGATTCAACGCTTCTGACAGAACTCGAATCAGACTCCGAACGGGTGAAAAACTGCTCTTGACTGCGGCTATGCCGTGATTGGAATAGTACGGCTCGGATTGAGCTGCTGTGAATAGTTCGACTAAGATGAGCCATGACTCAAGCCGTTGGGTCCGGCTCGGATCGGCTCGTGGAGCCAATGACATCAGCAAGGAGTCACTAACGTCAGCAGGAGCCGATGTCGTCAGAGGTAAGCTGAAGATGTCAGTAGCTGCTTAGTGGGTTGGCTCTAATTGGGTTCGGGTTGGGTTCAGATGAATTGGGGTGGATCTGACCCATAATTACAACTTAAACCCGCTTTCAGATTAAACCCGATATCATTTCTACTTTCTCTCGACAGCTAGGGCATGCGAGGAGATCTCGGTGGCAGCGACGGCGAGGTTGTCAGTTGAGAGGGAAGCGGATGTCAGCGATGATGATGAAGACGATGGAGGCAATGATCTGATGACCCAATGGTGAAGATGATGGAGAGCATCGACGAGGCGTTTGATCTCTCTGAGATCTGCGACCAGAGAAAATATCATCGTCGTGGCGCTGTCGACGATGGGATGGCGTGGATGGTCGTGGGTCTCCTTGTCGATGGTGAATTCAGTGCTGGAAGAAGGTGAAGTCGATGGTGGCGGATGAAGACGGCAGTTGCGGAGACGGTGGATGATGACAAGGAGGAAGATGGAGTTTGGGCGGGTGCTTGCGATTGATGGCGACGTCGGTAGACAATGGTGAGGGTGGAGAGAGGACGTTGATGCAGTTGCGGTTGTCGGTGAGATCTGGAGTGGCTGGATCCTATCGGAGGTGGTCGGAGGCGCACTGCAAGGCATTGACGACAAAGAGAAGACGAAGAGGGAAGGGGTGACGGAGGAACCCTAATGGGGTTGGGTTCTTCTACTGTTTCGATGGAGGAGGCGAGGAACATGAAAAAAATTTCTTTTTGATTTTTTTCTCTTTTTCTCTTTTTTCATTCTTTTCATTCCTTTTTCTTTTTTTTGAACTAAAGAGAAGAGAAGAAAATTGAGAAAATTTGTAGAACTAGGGTTTGGGAATTTTGTTGAAAGAAATAGAAATTTCGGCTCTGTTACCAAATTGATGTGGGACGGAAGGGAATTTAGGGTTTGTGCTGGGAATTTGGTGGATTTGGGGGAAGAACATAGATTTAGGGAAAGGATATGATCGCAACTCGGACCTTGGCTTTATCGCCTGATTCGATTCAATTCATGAGATCAAACCAAAACAACACAAATTTCAATAGGACAACAAATTTTTAATCAATTCATCGTTTACTTTAAAATTCACTACATGAGTATGTATAGTCTACAATACGTGCACCATACGTGCAATTATTGATAAACTCAAATCTACCTAAATCTAATTCAAATAAATACTAAATCTCTATCAAATCTACCCAAATTTAAATTCAAATAAAATCAACAAATCCTACTAAATCTGAACTGTTTGATTCCCCCATCAAGTTCACTGAAAGGTAGCACTGGGAATTATGGGTTACATAAAAGGTTCTCCTGATAGTGGTTTGTTGAACGAGGAGCATCGAAATTTGCTTATCGAAGCCTCAGATTCTTCCTATGCAGAAGACAAGAAAATCTACATCTAACTCCTACACCTATGTAGGAGGAAATTTTGACCTGAAAGAGTAAAATGTAGAATATAGTTTTTCGTTCTAGTGCGGAAGCTGAGTATAGAGTGGCACACATAGTATGGGGTTGAAGACTCTGATGACAAAGCTTGATATTTTGGGAACTGTTCCAATGCTTATGTATTGTGATAATTAGGTAGCTATTTATATAGCTGATAATTTAGTGTTCGATGAAAGGACTAAACACATAAAGGTGGATTGTCACTTTGTGAGGGATTGTGTGATTAGTGAGGTGATTTGCACTCCATTCACTCTATTATAACAATAGCAGATATCTCCACTAAGACTTTCTTTCAAAGTTTTCTTGTCCTTGTGCAATAAGCAGGGCATGATAAATATCTATGCTCCAACATGAGGCAGAGTGTTAGACTTAATATGTTTAGTTGTGTGGGTATTTGGGTATTGGATAATAAAACTATACCCACATCTTATTGCAGTCATGATATCTAGTCTCTATTTAAAGGGGATTAGGGTTATGGAATAGATAATTCAATTTCTATCTTTTCAATCTGACAAATGCTATAGTGTAGATTTGCTTTTTGGGTGACATTTTTTAAGAGATTGATATTGAGGGAGGGACCATCTCAGAACTCCATTAAGATATCATATCACTCACCCTCCACATGTCACATCACTCACCTTCCATGGTCTGAAGCATGAAGGAAATCAAATGTATGCTACAGTGTGGATTTTCTAGTGTATGCTGTAACATGAATTTGATTTTTTGGGTGACATTCTTTTAGAAGATTGATATTGAGGGACCCTCTTGGAACTCCACTAAGACACACTTTACTCGCCTTTCATACATCGCATCACTTGGCCTCGATAGATAGATAGATAGATAGATAGATAGATAGATAGATAAGTAGATAAATAGATTTATAGATAGATAGAGGCAGACTGAAACACAAATGAAACCAATTGTATTCTATAGTATATTCTATATAGTGTGGGTGACATTTCTTTAAAGATTGTTATTGGGGAACCTTTTTGGAACTCTACTAGGACATCACCAACTCACATTCCATGTCACTCACCTTTCATATACAGAGACATAGGAGGTGTGCCAGTGGGCAAGGGTAAACCCGTTTACCGTATTTTGTGGATAAAGGTAAGAGTACCCATTTATCTCAACTGGTAGGGTACGGTAAGAGTTATAATATCCTACATGTTTAATCGTTTAAAAGATATAAGTAATATTAATATTATTATTACTTAAAGTCTTTAATAGTGTATAATATTATCTCTGCCTTTTCAGTTTCCCAGTACCTGGTTCCCTATCCATTGCCAGCCTAATATGTTCCATTGACTTCTTATCCCATTTTACACAAAATATTAGCAACCAGAAACTTCATGTTTGGGGCTCCGTGTACACGTTCTATTACATGCATCATGCCCTTCAGAAATGTAACAAATTTTACATTTTAAAATATCAATATACTAGTGTGTTTTCTACACATTGCTGTAACAAATCTGTATATATAGTGATGTATAAGGTTGTTGGTAAGTTTCCTCTGTATAATGCAAAGCTGTTATTTCCTAGGCCAGATGTTATGTGCTCTCAATCTGTCCTTGTCCCCATCAAGAAATCAATAAACTGTTTCTTTAAGTATTTTATCCGTTTTACCTTTTCACCATATAGGGTAAAGGAATTTTACCCATTACTATATATGCTACGAAAATGACATTTATAACTTACCCGTTAGGTAAGGCTAAAGGGTTGAGTATTTAAGAGTAAGGGTAAGGTAATTCCCTTTGCCGTTACCCTAGGAGAGGCAGGCAGTGAGGTTTATTTGATTATCTATACGACAGAAAGACCGTTGGATATTAATTTCATGTTTTCTAGCTGGAATCCTACTTTCACTTCGATCACTCTTGGCTTTATGGTTGCTTTTGAACATATCCATCTTACTGAATATACTATGTCTGCTTCCTTGTATGACAAATATCTTAAATAAACAAATCTACAATCCCTTAAACAGTCACAACTACAAACGGGACTTGGATGATTGCTTTGATGTCAAGTCTGATAACAACATAGTAGTCAACACCGAAAACTGTGCATTTTAAACAGTTAGTTAAATAGTTTAATTTTCTTTGACGATATATGGTTTTGCTTTCAAGTAAATTGATCCACATTTCTTTACATTGATATAAAATTGATTGTACTGTATTTCATCATTGAAATTCTTGAAAATTGTCATATTACAATTGCTGCAGTTCTCTAGTGTATGATTCATGCCAGGTGACTATGTAGTCTATATGATATAATAGAGAACAAGCAGACTGCTTTTTGTCTCAACTGTACACTTCTTTGTAAACTGAAAATTTTAGGCTTTCTTATTTGTTCACCAACTACTGTAAAATCTGTAGATATGAGGAGAAGTACATCACCGAGGCGATCAATTGACTCCATCTTTGGTAATGAATTCAGGAAACATCACAATTTATCTATTCTTTACATAATCTCCCCTGATTCTTTGCAAGTCTACTGAGCCTTTTCACCGTTTTCCTCTGTTTCTATCTCTAGGTGATTCCGCCATGGAGTCCAGGATGAAGCCAACCCCAGAGGATACAGACACACATATGGTTTCTTCTGGCGACGCCATGTCTCCATAAGAGCCCTTGCCTGTACTCATATAAGCTCTTATCAGGTTATGGGTACCCTCCCTGATGTGGCTGTGGGAGTGTCCTGCTTATTTTTAGTCAGGTCTGCCCTAGTCCGTGCTCTGATAAGAACTCCCTGAGGCATTTTGTAGAATGAAAAACAGTCACATAGATGTACAGTATTGTATTAAGAACACCGGCCGGCTTATTGGGTTGTGGCATTCTCGAGACCTTTGCTTGGCAGTAGACATGGCTGGGTTTGAGCCCTTTGTGTCCTGGCTGCCCAGGTTGGCAGAGCAAAACCTGCCTTCTCTTGCGGCAGCTTCTGGCATGGTTTTTAATTTGGTGACACAAGACATTGTTTTTCACCAAGATGCAGCTATGTTGATACTGTTGAAACTGTAGTTTGGGAAATCTTTGCTTGTATTAGTGTTCATCTATCGCCTTCATCTGGTAATTTATCAGGGCCTTCATTTCCTTCAGGTACGGCGATGCAAGAGTTCATGGCAGCGACACAGGGATTCATTCTTTTTATTGGTTTTCTTTCTTGGTGTCTTTTTATCTTTTTGTGGGGATGTCTATATGAACTTAACACACCACAGGTCCAAGAGGAAATATCAATGTTGTACTTCCTTCACCCAAACTCCCTTCTCATAATCTGTCAACAACTGTAGGTACATATGCGCGAAGTTTGATATGCGAAAGTTGGACCTTCGACTTCCCTCCATTGATCCTCACCTAAAGCAATGATCTGGGAGTGCAGACTGCCAGGTTCATCGTTGTCACTGTTGCCATTGCTTCTTGGAGTGGCAATCAAAGATGTTGAACACTTTGCATTGCTTTGCACAAAAGCTACGGTCCTGTATACTTCATCGTTCTATGAAGGTATTTTGGCAACGTAACCGGTCCTCTTGTGGTACGATTCAGGGGGCAACACTTCATGTAGAGGGGGTAGACTGGTATTGGTTAATTCAGTGATAATTGCAATGCCTCTTTATATGATGTCATTCTGCAAAGTTCCAGTTTGGGCAAGAAATCATATTGATAATGCAGGATATAAAATAGTATTTCTAAAATTTTTAAAAACATGCAACACATTAATAAATCTTTTAATCTAACTTATTTGCTTGTCCTAAACATGCAATTAGTAAAAAAAAAAATTAAAAAGAAAATAAAATTGCTAACCTGAAGTGATGTAATCGTGCAGAAGTACGGCCCTAGAAGAAAGATGTCCTAGCAGTAGAAACTTTCCCGATAGTTCACTAACACTCAGCTCAGGACTATGAGTTAGATCTCTATTCTGACGGAGATTCATTATCCGGAAGTGAAAATAAAACTTTGAGAAATCACCAAAATTCAAATCACAAGAACACAATTTTCTAACAGATTTTTTGTAAGAAATTTAAGGAAGAAAGAGAGAGGGAGAATATCAGATGTAATTGTTTTATGTAAAAAGGTACCTACAGAAACAAGGTCTATTTATAGCCTTCTACTGACCTTTCTGGTTATAACAACTCTTAGAGAATCGTGCGTTGGCGTGAATTGTTGCAACAACTCTGAGATCATATAGATCTGATCCACTATGAACGAGTCCAAGGAGAACGGCCAAAACCCAAAAACTTAATAGAATTTTAAATATAATATTAATAGACAAAATCAAAACAAAAATATACTAGGACCAAGAACCCCACTAGTATCGAAAAGATATATAACGTCGGTTTAAAACCGATGTTATAGGGAAACGACGTCCACGTCTTTGCAAGCGACGTTGTAAGTGGAGACTTCCAACGTCGGTTTTAAAACGACGTGTTGCATGAAGGGCCTGTTTGGTTGTCGTAACTGGCCGTAATTCGTAAGTCGTAATTGGTAAAGTCTTTTACAGTTGTAAATGAGTTACATGTATGTAAGCTTTATGGTGTTTGATTGATAATATAAAGTTGTAAGTGGAAAAGTGTACTGTGTTTTACGGTGTTTGGTTGTCGTAATGTGTAAGTCGTAAGTGAAAAAGTTGACCACAAAATAAACTATTTAGTGATTTAAAAAGTTTTAATATTGCAAATAAATATTAAAAATGTTAAATATTAAAAAAAATTAATATTAATGTAAAAAAATAATACATATTTGCATGACCACAAAATTAACTGTAACTGGGTTATAAGTGAGTGGTAATTTGGTTGCAAGTGAGTGATAATTGAGTTGTGTAAGTCTTTTACAAATTACGGTCCAAATAAACGCCGTAGTTGTAACTAGGTTGTAAGTCATTTGTGAATTACGGACTTTTATGCGGAACATGGCCCCGAAGGATATCACGTCGGTTCATATAAGAACCAACATGGTATGCGAATTTTTTTTTAAAAAAAAAAATTCCCGTCCCCGCTATCGAAGTCATTCTCGTCAGCACCATCGAGCAGTTCTCAACAACAACAACAAGACACGTACAAAAGTATTGTCACTAGCAAACATGAAAAAGATGAAATAAAATTCTAGCTTCTCATTAGTTTACTAATTAATTAATTATTCAAATAAATTAATCACTTAAAAAACCATCAACGAGGGCAGGGAGCTGGAAGAGTATGCCGACTCTCTGGCGGAGCAAAAGCACATTGAGTCTGCAGATGTCGTCGCCGTCGAGGAATCCATTTGATACCCAGATGTCGTCACCGTCGAGGAGCCCGCAAATGTCATCGTTGCAGATGTCGTCTCCGCAGATGTCATCGCCATCGAGCGAAAGCACGTCGTGCACGTCGAGCCTGCAGCTGAACCCATCTGATAGAGAGGGAAAGAGAAGAGAGAGAGAGAGAGATAATAGTGCTGCAGAGTGAAAGCACGTCGTGCACGACTAAGTCGGAGGAGGGAAGAGTGCTACAGAGCTTGCTCTGCTCGGAGCAGAGCAAGCACTGCAACACGTTAATGTTGCAGCTGCAGCTCGTGGAGGCAAGCTCGTAGAGGCGAGGGCGAGGACGGAGCTGGAGGCAGAGGCGAAGGCGTTAAGGTGATGGGCAAGGGTGTTGGGTGAGGACGGAGGCGAGCTCATGGAGGTGAGGGTGAGGGCGAGGGAGATGAATGATTCCACCTAATATGTGAAATCTTAGGAGAAATTTTGAGAGGGAGATGAACTTTTGAGAGGGGGTGGAATCATAGGTGAAATTTTGAGAGGGAGATGGAATTTTAGGTGAAATTTTTGATTTTTAGGGGGAATTTGATAGGGAGATGAAATTTTGTTGGGAATAGACGGCGGTTCATTTAAAGAACTGACATCTTAAGTTTTTTTATTTATCTGTAAATATGTAAAATCTTGGATATTCTATGTCGGTTCTGTTAAGAACTGACGTGGAATATGGTTTATCCTCCGACGTGTGATTCCACGTCGGTTCTGTACAGAACCGACGTCGAAGCTCGTTCATTTTTTCCCCAAAAAAATCGACTCAAACATATACTCGTATTTTCAAAATTGTCACCGCCTTTTTATTCTGTCGGTTTTAAAGGCAACCAGCATGAAAAGGGCTACGTGGAATCACAAATCTGTACTAGTGTTCCTAAATCGAGCTGCATTCATGTCCGCAGGTCGTGGGTGTCGAACCCGAACCTGGCCCAGCCCGGTTCGATTCGGCGCGCGCGCGCGCGTGTGGAGAGTGTGGCATGGCCTAGCTAATCATAACCGTCATGTCTCGCTTCTCAAAATACGTGAAAACAGAGTCGCGACGAGAGTCGGCGACGTATATACGCGAGGAGAATACCCCGCGAATATATGCTAAGCCTAAAGTAACATGAACAAAATATAAAATTTACTACGATAAATCAATGTCATTGCAATATAATATCTAACACAATGATAGCATATGAGTGAAAGAACAGAACAAAAGTCCAGCATAGGAAATCATAAGAAATGACATGGATAAAAGAGAGTAATAATATATCGAGAAGAGGCGAACAAGTAAGGGAACTCCGGCTCCTCGTAAGGTGGGTGATCCTCTCCAAATACCTGATCAGCAATATAGAATATACATGGACCTGGATGTGCAAATCCAGGGAGTCAGAACTCCCAATGAATGTGTAAGAATAAAGGGGAAGGTGCACTTGTATATAACATGGGAGCAGATGATGAAAAATATATACTTGAATAATAAAATATATGAACAAAGCAGTAAATAGGAGACAATAGAATACATTAAAATGTCAATCGGCATATTACAGGTACTAGGATTACATGTGACGAATAACTTACACAGTATGAGTAATTCTGGTATACAATCAGGTGTCCAATATAACATATATGTATAAGGTAAACAAGATCAGTCACAGTACATTATTATTTATTATGTCAGCAAACACCAATTGCCACTTGTAATAGACACATCCCATACTATACCTACTATACGTGTCAATCAGGCTCCTAAGTTATTGAAACTGATTGGTTGGAGACATTATCCGCGCTTTAGGTGGGTCCCGTATATGCTCGGGACCACGACCCAGATGCCTGGCGCTGAATCAGGTCGTACCGCTAGGTACTACAGTAGCAGTATAACAGTAATAGTATGAGATGTCAGTCATCCCCGGGAACCCCATAGTGGAACCCTATCTCGGCTGTGCAACCTGTATCCTAGGTCTACCTAAAATACAGACGTTGTCTGCTCCATCAATTCTCTCAATCCTAATGTAAGTTATCTTTTTACATTATTATTTATTTCAGTTAGAATAATCAATCCATATTACTTAGAATATTAGGACGATACAGTGACAATAATAGTACAGTATATCAGTGTGGCGCCCCAATCCCGCGGGTACAGAGACGTCACTGCGACGTATATACGTAGGTTAGAAATACCCTCACGTATATACGCTAAGCATCAGTACAGGCAAGAATCAGAGGCGAAAGTATAGTGGTAATTACAATACAAAATAGTACAAGTACATGGTCATCACAGAGAGTGATACAATATTATAGGAATATTATATCACCAAAAGATATAAAAGTACAATACATGAAGGGATATACATAGTAAAAGCTGAGAGATACTCACGAGCAACAAGAGGGACCTCGAGAGCCAAACAGGAGAAAAGCTGGGAGGAAGTGTTATGGCAGTGTCCAAACTTCTGTTGCACTCCGATCACCACGGGAGGATCCGCTACGCACTCTGATAAGCTACACAAAGATCACCATGGTCCAGACCCTAGGATCTGGACATGAGAATTCAGGGTTGTCAGATGCAACCCGCGAGTACATATACTAAAGCCAGGTGGCGTGCATAACAGATACATGTGTACAGGAAATGTGTATCGTGAATATAAGCACATATGAACATGAAGTAAGACAGTAAGTAAAGTAACTACAGGAAATCAGTTATATAAGCTCACATTATCGATCAGTGGATTAGTACATCGAAGGAATAATCCAAACAAGGAAACCCTCATATATATACTCTATACCTCACATCACTGTAATCTGAGTTTATATAACCTGACTTTGCCTTCACAATATAATAATGAAACAGTATGGAAGCAATTAAGTAATCCTACAAGATAGCACATGTCTAAGTGGTGAGCAGTATAAACAAGAGTATAGCTAGTCATACATCAGGAGCATGTTATTATTAAATTATTAAGACTCATCTGATTTGTATACGTCGGTATGTGTCCCACCCCACATACCTCAGTATACAGACCGGAGAGTAAGTTATTGGAAACTGATGGAGATCGACGAACCATGCTTAGAATGGGTCTCGTTTATACCCGGGACAACGGTCAAGGAGTATCCGGTGCTGAGTCGGAATGTACCGCTAGGTACTGGGACTTATTGTATGCCCGAACAGGAATAGGATGTCACTGCTCCCACAGGAATAGGCCCAGGGACTTATGGTACAACCGACAGGTAAGGGAGTAGGGGTGCCAGTACATCCCACGGAAGCGCCTGATGGCCTCCAGGTCGAATCCAAGTATATGGCCGCGCGACACTATAAGACCATCATAAACATGGAGACTATATCGGTACTCATCAGTTTTTCCCATCCCGGTATAAGTTGTCTAATTATTATAATTTGTCTGGTGATAATGTCCACAGAGTATTCATAGTAATCCTATATTCATGGTTATCCTATTACGGGGATCAACAGGAGTATAGTATCAGGAGTAATATCAGGAGCCTCCCTATTTCAGGGGTTCAAGAGTTCAGGAGTACATGAGTTCAGGAGTACATGAGTACCAAATATCTAGTAACAGTATAATAATCATGCATAGGCGATATAATACGGGTTCCAGGTATAACAGTAACCAGTCAGGTTGTAATACCCCGTTCCCGGAATACGTACTTAGTTGCGTATTCAGATTTTCGGTCGTATTTTTTTCGATTTGTTTCCTGTATTTATTCTGTATTATGAATTCCTTATATGACTGTTTCGTCTTGGATTTGGATTCGTGGATTCGGAGTCAGCCCTAGTCTGAACCGAAGGCCCGATCCTAGAGTATTACTCGATTTAGATATTCTGATAATTAGAATTGACCGATTTTAGTTTTAAATATCATTTTCCAATATTATATATTTTCTATGATTTTCTAGATTTTTCTGGAATTAAAATGAAAGTCTTCAAAACCGGTGTCGGCCAGTGCCGCTGACCGATTCCTGGATTTTTAATTCTCAAACCACTTGGAATTTCATGATGGTCCTTTAGGCTTTATTCCTTAGAATCATATTTTCTACCTACATTCTTTTTCTGAGGATTTTATGAATTTATGAAAATTCCATCGGAGTCGGTTGATAACTGGTTCCGGGATTTTTAGTTTTAAAACTATAAAGTATTTCTTCAAGCGGATTTCACTATTGGTCTTTATATATTATTATTGATTTTTGGTAATTATTTCGGGCCGTTCCGAGATACTTGAATTTCGGACGATTCCGGTGTTTTCCCGAAAGACTTCCGCATCCACAACTGAATCCCGGGAATCCGCCACTTCCATTATTTTCATCTTCTTTCCCAAGAAAATATCTTCTCATTATAATTTCTTTTCCATTTTTCCTTTTCCTTTATTTCTTTCCTTCCTCCACTAACCAAAGCCTTTTCCAATTTTCCAATAATTCCAATTTTCCACATAATCCCACTCACTTTCACCTAATCCTTTTTAAATCCCACTCATTCTCTCTCTCTCTCTCCCATGGCCGGCCAAGTGGCCAAGAGAAGGACACTCACCTCACCTCCCCACTTTGCAATTAAGCCCTCCCCTTTTATTTAATTGCATCCCCTTTACAAAATCCAAATCCCATATATACCTTTCCTTTCCCATTTTCATTTCTCTTTTCACTTCACCACTTCTCTTCACTTCTTCTTCCTCCTCTCCCTTGGTGACCACCGCACCTCCACCGGCGCCTCCGGCCACCCCGACGCCGGCGAGAGACCCCGGACTCCGGCCAAGCTCCACCTCCTCCATCAACAACAACTCCTCCATCTCCTTCCTCCTCAAGGATCCTCACCAACACCAAACCCATCTTCTTCCTCTTCATCATCCTCTTCCAATCAACCAATCCAAGTGAGTAATTTCACTCTCCTAGACTTAGTCTATTTCTAGTATACTTATCTCTTCATATTATGTACACTTGTGCCATCACAACCATGTTTTTAGATCATCAAACAAAACCCTAGAAAATCTGTTCTGTTTACTGTTTCCAGACGATTAGTCGACTAGACCTATAGATTAGTCGACTAGAAACCCTTAGCTGAAACTTAACCTTTTCTGGAAACACAGTATTAGTCGACTTACCTTAGTTCCTAGTCGACTAGAGGCCCTTAGTCGACTACACCCTTGACCCTAGTCGACTAATCCCTTCCTGAACCAGAAACCTTAACTTTCTGTATCTCAGTTCTAGTCGACTTGACCATACTATCAGTCGACTTGTCATGTCTGTTAGTCGACTACCCCTATGACCCTAGTCGACTAACTTTTCCTGAATCAGAATATCAACTCTCTGGAACCCAGTATTAGTCGACTATACCAGACTGTTAGTCGACTAACCCCTTTATTAGTCGACTACTCATCCTACCCTAGTCGACTAATTCTGTCTGTTTGTTACAGTTATTTACCTTCTCAAACTTGGATCTTATACTTGGTTTATATGTTGTATATTATACTCCTTGACTTGTATCTTGACTAACATCATCTTCACTTCTCTCTTTCTCTCTCCTCTTCACTCTACATATATGTATCATAGTTTATGGCGTGCCCCGGATTTCGTGGATTTCGGATCTTTCGGCGCTTTGAGGTTTAGGCGAGTATTCTCACTCGCTACTTTCTTGTATGCGAGTAGTCTCGCTCTTCTCTTATCTCTATTTGAGTTTCCAGTTTCGTCGGAACGATAAGTATTTCATTTCCTATTTTCATGTATTTGATTCCATGTCTATATATATCTTTTGATGCTTTTATACCATGCGTGGCCGACCCTTCGTAGTCGTTGACTTCTAGATTTCTGCTATGTTATCATTGCCATGTTATTGCCTCAGATATATCAGTTGCATGCTTACTTTTAACACATGTATATCACCTAACTCCCAGTATGTTATCACCTGACTACCTGACATGCCACTATCTGGCAAGACCCTTTTATTATGTCATGACTTACCCAGACTTATTATCAATCTCTTGGTATGCATGTTACTTGATATACATCTCCATTTGTCATGCTATCTCTTGACACCAAGCATGATACACCGATTCTTATAATTATCACGATAGAGGGAATGTAGTACCTGATTACTGTTATGTACTGATCACTGTTATGTATTACTGTTATGATATTGCTCATTCCCGAAATCTGATAATTATATTAATAAGCCATAAAAAGGACAACTTGTATGGGTATGGGAGGAAGTGATGGATGCCGGAATGATACCTTGCTTATAGTAGGTGTAATATAAGTATATATATATGTATATATATATATACTGGCGGTAGTGAATCTGTTTACTGAATAGGGGGATTTTTGACCTCCAAAACTTTTTCCAGGTGAATGGAAACTACTATAAGAAGTGTTATCAGTTCTCCATCGGCTTCCGTTAACAATCCTGGCTAGCTTATATATGGATGTATGTGAGTTGGCCGTACACCGAGCCACATACCTAGATATATGAGTCAGACAAGTAATAATAATAATAATAATAATAATAATAATAATAAGTTCCTGTCATAGTTCCTGTTATATTCCTGTTATGGACTCCTGTATTTATTGTTATGATTTCCGAGATATTCCTGTTTTGACTTGACTACCATATGATTTGCAACTCTGATTCTATATGCTTGGATATTCGGTGGCATGAGATAGAAGTATATAGATGAGGGTTTCCTTGTTTGGATTATTCCTTCGATGTATTAGTCTCATGGGACCGTGACTTAAGCGTATACAATCACTTTTGCTTATGATCAGTTTTACCTTGGATTTCCTGTTTCATGGATATTATGTTATACTTGTTCATATATATTTCACTTGTGTTCTAACCCTCCTGTCTTCGGTACTTGACACTTGTACTCATCCTGGCTCGCCAGCTGGCCTTCATATTACTACTCGCCTGGGGAGTTTCACTGACTCCCCTGGATTCTCATGTCCAGGTTATGGAGCCCGGAGCGTGTGGATTTCCCCCTTTGCTGCTCAGAGTAGCGCAGCGGTAGCGTGGACCTCCAGCTGACCGTCCAGGGCTACATCCTTCCAGACCCCCTTTGTGCCTCCCGAGTTTTCCCTTTGTAAACTCGTGAGTATTTTTATACTGTTCATACTTGTACATTTCTATGTATATTCTTTGTACTCTCGCATTTGCGCATATTAGTGATATAATATTCATGTAATATTATAATCACTCTGGTGATAATTCTGTGATTGTATGTATATGTTGGAATGTATAATGCACCATTTGCTTCCGTACTCTGATTCTTGTCTGTACTGATGCTTAGCGTATATACGGGAAGGTACTTCGGACTTACGTATATACGTTGCAGTGACGTCCCCGTATCGCCGGGATCGGGGCGTTACAGGATGGTATCAGAGCTTAGGCTCTAACTTCCTCAGTACGTCCAGAAGGCAAATCAATGGTAAAGCGATTTGCAACTGGAATACATGAATCTTGGTTATACATTCCAACTGCAAGTGCAGAGTTATCTATTTCTTGACTATCTTTCCTTTGATTCCTAGTCCCTCCATTTGATTCCTAAATCCTTTCCATATCCCTTCCCTGTTTTGGTTTTATGAAGCCTTATACCATCTTAAGATATGACTAGACTAGAGAGGTAGGGGCTGGTTCAGAATGAAGCTTTTATGTGATCTCTTCGACCAACTTGATGAAGCTTGGTATTCTCCAGATCGATCTTGATCTGGCTATCTTTCAGAGGACAGCAGTCGGACTCTTAATTATTGGTCTTCTTTATTATGCTCAGGATTTTCGGGGTTTTCTTTATTACACAGCCACGACATCATCAGTATTCATTTATTTCACAGCCACGACATCATCAGTATTATTCAGCATTATTCTAAAGATTTATTACACAGCCACGACATCATCAGCCGGAAATGCAGAGTATGATTATTATTCAGTTGACTTGAGAGCCCTACCTGTAGTGCTTCATATCTTAATTGGTATAAATTCCTCCTTTGTCCCCTTTGTATTCAATTTGCTCCTTATCGAAATTGCGAGGACGCAATTTTTTGTAAGGTGGGTGGATTGTAATACCCCGTTCCCGGAATACGTACTTAGTTGCGTATTCAGATTTTCGGTCGTATTTTTTTCGATTTGTTTCCTGTATTTATTCTGTATTATGAATTCCTTATATGACTGTTTCGTCTTGGATTTGGATTCGTGGATTCGGAGTCAGCCCTAGTCTGAACCGAAGGCCCGATCCTAGAGTATTACTCGATTTAGATATTCTGATAATTAGAATTGACCGATTTTAGTTTTAAATATCATTTTCCAATATTATATATTTTCTATGATTTTCTAGATTTTTCTGGAATTAAAATGAAAGTCTTCAAAACCGGTGTCGGCCAGTGCCGCTGACCGATTCCTGGATTTTTAATTCTCAAACCACTTGGAATTTCATGATGGTCCTTTAGGCTTTATTCCTTAGAATCATATTTTCTACCTACATTCTTTTTCTGAGGATTTTATGAATTTATGAAAATTCCATCGGAGTCGGTAGATAACTGGTTCCGGGATTTTTAGTTTTAAAACTATAAAGTATTTCTTCAAGCGGATTTCACTATTGGTCTTTATATATTATTATTGATTTTTGGTAATTATTTCGGGCCGTTCCGAGATACTTGAATTTCGGACGATTCCGGTGTTTTCCCGAAAGACTTCCGCATCCACAACTGAATCCCGGGAATCCGCCACTTCCATTATTTTCATCTTCTTTCCCAAGAAAATATCTTCTCATTATAATTTCTTTTCCATTTTTCCTTTTCCTTTATTTCTTTCCTTCCTCCACTAACCAAAGCCTTTTCCAATTTTCCAATAATTCCAATTTTCCACATAATCCCACTCACTTTCACCTAATCCTTTTTAAATCCCACTCATTCTCTCTCTCTCTCCCATGGCCGGCCAAGTGGCCAAGAGAAGGACACTCACCTCACCTCCCCACTTTGCAATTAAGCCCTCCCCTTTTATTTAATTGCATCCCCTTTACAAAATCCAAATCCCATATATACCTTTCCTTTCCCATTTTCATTTCTCTTTTCACTTCACCACTTCTCTTCACTTCTTCTTCCTCCTCTCCCTTGGTGACCACCGCACCTCCACCGGCGCCTCCGGCCACCCCGACGCCGGCGAGAGACCCCGGACTCCGGCCAAGCTCCACCTCCTCCATCAACAACAACTCCTCCATCTCCTTCCTCCTCAAGGATCCTCACCAACACCAAACCCATCTTCTTCCTCTTCATCATCCTCTTCCAATCAACCAATCCAAGTGAGTAATTTCACTCTCCTAGACTTAGTCTATTTCTAGTATACTTATCTCTTCATATTATGTACACTTGTGCCATCACAACCATGTTTTTAGATCATCAAACAAAACCCTAGAAAATCTGTTCTGTTTACTGTTTCCAGACGATTAGTCGACTAGACCTATAGATTAGTCGACTAGAAACCCTTAGCTGAAACTTAACCTTTTCTGGAAACACAGTATTAGTCGACTTACCTTAGTTCCTAGTCGACTAGAGGCCCTTAGTCGACTACACCCTTGACCCTAGTCGACTAATCCCTTCCTGAACCAGAAACCTTAACTTTCTGTATCTCAGTTCTAGTCGACTTGACCATACTATCAGTCGACTTGTCATGTCTGTTAGTCGACTACCCCTATGACCCTAGTCGACTAACTTTTCCTGAATCAGAATATCAACTCTCTGGAACCCAGTATTAGTCGACTATACCAGACTGTTAGTCGACTAACCCCTTTATTAGTCGACTACTCATCCTACCCTAGTCGACTAATTCTGTCTGTTTGTTACAGTTATTTACCTTCTCAAACTTGGATCTTATACTTGGTTTATATGTTGTATATTATACTTCTTGACTTGTATCTTGACTAACATCATCTTCACTTCTCTCTTTCTCTCTCCTCTTCACTCTACATATATGTATCATAGTTTATGGCGTGCCTCGGATTTCGTGGATTTCGGATCTTTCGGCGCTTTGAGGTTTAGGCGAGTATTCTCACTCGCTACTTTCTTATATGCGAGTAGTCTCGCTCTTCTCTTATCTCTATTTGAGTTTCCAGTTTCGTCGGAACGATAAGTATTTCATTTCCTATTTTCATGTATTTGATTCCATGTCTATATATATCTTTTGATGCTTTTATACCATGCGTGGCCGACCCTTCGTAGTCGTTGACTTCTAGATTTCTGCTATGTTATCATTGCCATGTTATTGCCTCAGATATATCAGTTGCATGCTTACTTTTAACACATGTATATCACCTAACTCCCAGTATGTTATCACCTGACTACCTGACATGCCACTATCTGGCAAGACCCTTTTATTATGTCATGACTTACCCAGACTTATTATCAATCTCTTGGTATGCATGTTACTTGATATACATCTCCATTTGTCATGCTATCTCTTGACACCAAGCATGATACACCGATTCTTATAATTATCACGATAGAGGGAATGTAGTACCTGATTACTGTTATGTACTGATCACTGTTATGTATTACTGTTATGATATTGCTCATTCCCGAAATCTGATAATTATATTAATAAGCCATAAAAAGGACAACTTGTATGGGTATGGGAGGAAGTGATGGATGCCGGAATGATACCTTGCTTATAGTAGGTGTAATATAAGTATATATATATGTATATATATATATACTGGCGGTAGTGAATCTGTTTACTGAATAGGGGGATTTTTGACCTCCAAAACTGTTTCCAGGTGAATGGAAACTACTATAAGAAGTGTTATCAGTTCTCCATCGGCTTCCGTTAACAATCCTTGGCTAGCTTATATATGGATGTATGTGAGTTGGCCGTACACCGAGCCACATACCTAGATATATGAGTCAGACAAGTAATAATAATAATAATAATAATAATAAGTTCCTGTCATAGTTCCTGTTATATTCCTGTTATGGACTCCTGTATTTATTGTTATGATTTCCGAGATATTCCTGTTTTGACTTGACTACCATATGATTTGCAACTCTGATTCTATATGCTTGGATATTCGGTGGCATGAGATAGAAGTATATAGATGAGGGTTTCCTTGTTTGGATTATTCCTTCGATGTATTAGTCTCATGGGACCGTGACTTAAGCGTATACAATCACTTTTGCTTATGATCAGTTTTACCTTGGATTTCCTGTTTCATGGATATTATGTTATACTTGTTCATATATATTTCACTTGTGTTCTAACCCTCCTGTCTTCGGTACTTGACACTTGTACTCATCCTGGCTCGCCAGCTGGCCTTCATATTACTACTCGCCTGGGGAGTTTCACTGACTCCCCTGGATTCTCATGTCCAGGTTATGGAGCCCGGAGCGTGTGGATTTCCCCCTTTGCTGCTCAGAGTAGCGCAGCGGTAGCGTGGACCTCCAGCTGACCGTCCAGGGCTACATCCTTCCAGACCCCCTTTGTGCCTCCCGAGTTTTCCCTTTGTAAACTCGTGAGTATTTTTATACTGTTCATACTTGTACATTTCTATGTATATTCTTTGTACTCTCGCATTTGCGCATATTAGTGATATAATATTCATGTAATATTATAATCACTCTGGTGATAATTCTGTGATTGTATGTATATGTTGGAATGTATAATGCACCATTTGCTTCCGTACTCTGATTCTTGTCTGTACTGATGCTTAGCGTATATACGGGAAGGTACTTCGGACTTACGTATATACGTTGCAGTGACGTCCCCGTATCGCCGGGATCGGGGCGTTACACAGGTGCCACAATATCAGGTCGAGTGTCAAGTGTTACTATATCAGCTGTCAGGTAACAGGCGATAAGTATAGCATGGTAAGTACCGGTATCAAATATCAAATAATAAGTATAGCATGGCATGTACCGGTATCGATATCAAGTGACAAGCATGGCAAGTACCGGTATCAGATATCAAATAATAAGTATAGCATGGCAAGTATTGGTGTCGATATCAAATAATAAGTATAGCATGGCAAGTACCGGTGTCGATATCAAATAATAAGTATAACATGGCACGTACCGGTGTCGGGTATCACATGTTAAATATAGCAGGCCAAGTATCAAGTGTATATATGTCAGGGTCAGGTAACTAATATGTCGGTGAGAGTCACAACATCAAATATCAGGTATCAACCGGTCACATCACATGGTATAGGAGAACGGCATAAACATATCAAACTCTTCACTACCATTTTTATACTAATAACTTTATCATTTAATTAGGTATACGAAGCTGGGTAAAGCGGGAGCAGATTTAGGCATACCTGGTATAATGCCGGTTTGACAAGGTATAATAAAGGCCGGCAGCTATTTATAAAACATGATAATCATTTATATAACATATACTAACTTGCATAAAGAGACATCATATATTAAAAATAAGATAATAATTTTTAAATATGAAATGATGGTAATAAAGCAAGAAATGTACTCGCCTGAAACCAGGACGAAATACCGGTTAAAAATTCGGGGAAATCCGCGAACCGTACGAGCAAGCCACAAGTCCATAGTTATATATCAAAATATCTAAATTTAAATATATATATAAATATTAGAGAGGGAATGAGAGAGGAGAGAGAGGAGAGAGAAAGTTTTAGGAGGGGGAGAGAGTAGGAGAGAGAGGGTATTTTTTAAGAGAAAATAGGAATTAAAAGGGGAGGGGTGTGATTGTAATTATAGAGAAGTAATTTGAGGAAGAGGTGGAGGTATTTTAGGGAATGGGTATATATATATATGGAAAGAATAAAAGAAAGAAAGAAAAAAGAAGAGAAAGAAGAAGGAAGAAAGAAAGAAAAAAATGGAAGGGAGGAGGTTGGTGGCCGGCGGCCGGCCACCGCCGTCGCCGCGGGAGAGGGGCGCACGCGCGAGCTGCCTAAGGGGGGAGGATGGGGAGTTGTTGGTTGTGTTGTTGTTAGTGGAGGTGATGATGGTGGTTGGTGATGGTGGTAGTTGTGGTGGTGGTGGTGATGATGATTGGTGGTGTTAGAGAGTTAGAGGAGGAGGAGGAGGTGATGATGGGTGGTGGAAGTGGAGAATTTGTTGGAGGTGGTGGTAAATTTTGGAGGAGGAAGGGAGGTGATGATGGTGGGTTTTGTTGAAATTGGAGGTGGAGAGGTGGTGGTTGAATGAAAAGAATTGGTGGAGTAGAGAGGGGGTGTGGGGAAGGGGATGGCCGGCCTAGGGGCGGCCCGCGGTGCCGGGGGTGATGGTGGAGGCGGCGGCCATGGGTTGGGTGCGTTGGTTTTTGGTTGAAGTGTTGGGGAAAATGAAATTGGAATTGAAAAGAGAAGGAAGGAAGGAGAAGGGTTTAAATGGAGGAGGAGGAAAAATGTGATGATGAAATGAGATTTGAGGGTGTAGATGGGCTGCTGTTGTAGCCTTGCAGGAGGCTGCAGGCGGCGGGTGGCGTGACAGGGGAGCAGGCGGCTGGAGCAGGAGATGGGAAAATCAAAGGAGAAGAAAAGAAAAAGAAAGAAAATTAAAGGAAAGGGAAAATTTTTAAGAAAAAAGAAAAGCAAATAATATAAAAATTTTATTATTAATTAATTAATTTATTAGAATATCAAGGAGTATAAAATCGGGGAGTAGAGAAGGAAAAAAGCAAGAAAAGAAATCGTCAGTAAAAATATTATTTTAATAGGGCGAAAATTTGACTGTTTCAGAAACGTTTCAAAAAATTCTAAAAAATAAAAAATATTATTTTAACATTCTTGGTGAAATCAGATTTAAGAAATTCAATGTAATTTTCAAATTAAAAATCCTGAAATCTTCCTGCGATACCGGTCGACATCCGAATCAGTCAAATTTTGATAAATTTAGAAAAATTCCAAAAAATGAATTTAGATAGAAAATGAAATTTTAAGAAGTAACGTGAAAGTCGTTTTTGAAAATTCAATCCCGTTTGAAAACTAAAAATCCGTGAATCAGTCAGCGATGTCGACCGACACTGGCTTTGGAGATTTTGCAGAAAAATTCTAAAAAATTTTAGAAAATCATAAAAAATCTAAAATATTAGAAAACAGTGTCTGAAACTGAAATCGATCAAATTGGACTATCAGAAAGTTAAATCGGGCTACTGGCTGGTATCGGGTTCCCGGTCCGGGTCAAGGCTGACTCTAGGTCTGAGAATCCAGATCCGGTACATAATAATATAAGTAATCACAACTCAAAAATACATACAGGAGGAAAACTAAATAATACGGTCGAAAATTTTGGGACACGTATTTGGGTACGTATCCCGGGAATGGAGTGCTACAATCAGTAAACAGTAATCGTATACACGGTGAACAGTAAAAAGAAAAGTAAACAGTATCAGTAACCGTGTATACGATGAACAATAAGACTGTACATGGAGTTACGATCTAAAAATACTTTCTCAGTAACTTTTAGTAACAGGTCTAAACACTGATTCCTTATAATATAGTCCCATCTAGAATCAATCAAAATCTCATCCACTGATACTGGATATAACAAAAATGAATTCATCAACTCATAGTCTCAATAACAATCACTGCGAACATCAAAAATTGAATCCAAGTCAAAGTATCCGATATAGTAATCATCATCTCAATGAATCAGTAATCAGTTCTCTCATCGCTACCAATTTACTCTAATTCTCTAAATCACTAATAAGTGATATCAAACAATAACTGCTATCAAACTCCGAGTATATATTATCACCGATATCAATTAATTCACTCTCACAATAATTCTATCTCTATAACTGAATAACAACAATAACTAGGAATCAATCATGAGTGCAGTCTACTGATATCTTTGAGATCAACTAAGTTAACAGATACCGAAATGAATAAAGAGTAGAACATTCTCAAGTAATATGGAATCTAGAATGCCTCTGTGACTGATAATCAATATCAATAAGATCATCAATACTCAAACAGTATAATCAGGAGTAAAATCGAGAATACTCACAATTATAAATCCAACTACATCAATCTCATCAGAACACTAATCAAAATCCTCTAAAAAGAACACAAACCTCATGTCAATCAACTCTAACTCTAAGTAAGTGAATACTAATCGAAGCATAAGAAATCAAGTCTCTTAATAAAGTAACAACATATCTAATATGTCATCAATATCAAATTGAATCCTCATCTAAATTATCACCAAATAAATGAATGTCAAGTCTGATAAATACTCCACATAATATATGAATTTTTAACCTCAATCACGAACCAATCAACCTCAAGATCAATCATACATATATGTACACACACACATACACACACATATTATATACATACACTATAATAAAATACATGCACCCATACACTCACGTGCACATACACACACCCATACATACATGCACGCATATTAATTAAAACACACCCACACATATTATTAATACACACACATTATTATAAACACACGCACAAATGTAATTAAAATACATGCATGTTTATTAATAACACACACACCCCTCATGAAATATACAGAGAGAGAAGGGAAACTCACGCACCAGGGAAGGAGAAGAGAAGAGCTCGGCCATGGAAGGGATGCCGGCGGAGGCGGAGACCGTGGAGTGGTACGATGGTCGTCGGAGTGCTCGGGAGGAGACCAGGCTGCCGCGAAGGGGTACGATGGTTCGCCGGAGGAGAGAGTCGCGACATTGGGGAGGATGGTGTGCGCCATGCGTGGGTGGAGGTTGCTTCGGAGTTTGTCGGTGGCTACATGAAGGAGGAGATCTTGGTCGTGGAGGGGTTGGAGATGGAGTCGGATGTGAAGGGGGGTGGAAGAGAAAATTAGATAATTAATTAGGGTTTGGGTTTAGGTTAGGAGAAGATGATTTATATAGGATAGGTTATATATTGGGTTTGGGTTTGGATCAATAATGGGTATGGGTATATGGTAATGAGATTTAGTTTATGGGCTAAGAAAAAGAAGATCAAATAGGAATAATACCAATAATATCATAATAATAATAGTAATAGTAATGCTAATAATAATGTATAAAATATAATACATACATATACTTGTATAAATGCAAATCAAGAAAATATACACATAACATGTATATACATGTATTGATACACATGTATAAAATAGATTAATTAATAATATCAATGTTAAATAAATCCAAATAAATTATTAAAAGTAGAAATTTAGTATTATCAGGTAGGAATATTATAATAACAATAGGCTTGGGCAGAGTTAGTGTATATACTACTCAACAACTCATCTCCTATTCAATGCGGGACAAAACCAAAGCCAAATGAGAAGGAAACTCGAGTTTTTCCTCCAAAATCAAAACCACATCCAAGAGTACCCCCCCAAAACTTGAGTTTCAGGAAAGTCAAAAGAAAACGATATGAAATAAACAAATCATTAATCATAAATAACAATAAAATTTGGGCAACATCATACTGTAGATTCGGAGTCGATAGCTTGCGGCCTTAAATCTACCCTAGTGAATTTTATCGCCAACTGAGAGACATAATGGACTACGCTTTGAACTAGACCTCTTTAACTAGATATTGATGAAAAATACACATAATAAGCCTCCATCTATTGAGCGAACGGATTGAGCATTACAGGTCATGCTCACAATAACCGACTCATGAGAATTTCTAGAGGTCAGCCTGCCCCAAATCGCGGCCATCACTGTTCCTATCACGTTGGTAAGTCCTCCAAGGGTACTACAGTTGGATGATATACCTTTCACACTACATGCGTTGGACTTATTAAGAGTTAAACTCAACATTACCTAGTGTATCATAAGAGCATCGTCACCATAGAGAAGGGGTAGTAGTTACAATGCTACATATTGGATACAAACATATCCAGGTCGACACTAAACACGAGTATCACCAGTCGAGTTTTTTTGTACTACATTGAACCTCTTTCATAGAATCAGTTCCCAATTAAGTAGGTTGAATTTTCGCTATCGGTAAACTCTACTATGAGCTCAACCCCATTTTTCTCGATGATTCTAAGACCGCACTCCTAAAAAGGCCCTTAGTCAACAGATCTGTAAGACTCTTTTCAGATCCAGAATCACAACTTTACTCAATAGGTCCTTAACAGACTTAATCTGATTTGAAGTGAACATGCACCAAGAAAAAAAGAACACTTTGTAGACCAGTAACATTTTTTTTGAATGCTCTCAATGAAGACCAGTGAGGAAACTCTCAGTATGAGAGGTGGTTCCCCTGACATGTTTGCAACATGATTACCACAAAGGAATTTGAATATGACAAATAGAACCATCCTCCCTCCCTTCTCTGAGAATGCGAAGGTCGTGGCCCATTGTTACGATAATAGAACAACCTCTAGCCTACCTTAATTTATACATGATGTGTGTAATCTCTCGAGACAATATGATGAGCATAATATATTGGTGAAGTTGCTAGAGCCCTTTCAGAATCTTATATGTGCCCACTTTTCTTAGTTTTAGGCCAGAATTATTCACATATATCTTCATATAGCAGTCGTGTATTTTCTTATCTACGTGTCTCCTTGTTCATTTTTTGTTCAAAATAAGGCAAAAAAAAAAAAACATCATTTCATCTGATCTTGCTTCACTTGGAACTGTATGAGCAGACGTCTAGAATATCAAATCAGACAGAACTATATATGAAGTTATATATTGAATTTAAAATCCTCTAGATTCAAAAGTAAAATAAATTTATAGACAATATAGAGTTGAGCTGGGTTGCTACCGGAAGTATCAAGAATATCGATACTCCCACTTTAATTTGATTGATACACCACTCATATGTAAGATCTAAAACGCTGAATGTGTTTTACTAACTATAAACTAGTTAGGAATAAAATTTCACAGATTTTCGTTATCATTTGCTCGTTCATCAAAGTGGTCTCAAATTAAGCAGTTTCAGGTCTCTGAAAAATGTCGATTTTTTAGTAACTTTGATAAACTGGTAAATGATAACGAAAATCTGTAAAATTTTATTTTAACCTATTTTATAGTTAGTGGATGTGTAGTTAGTAGATCACATCCAACAGTTTGGATCTTACATATGAGTGGTGTATCAATCAAATCAGAATGGGAGTATCGATATTCTTGATATTTCTAAAAGTAACCCAGCTCAACTCGACAATATATAATAATACATATTTAACTTAAATTTCCTTGAAACTATAGCCTTCATATACTCGGGTATAGTTGTGAATGACATGCATGGGATTTCTTTTTCAATTTGATAAGTACCAAATTTCTTTCTGTCTTTTTCCCAAAAAAAAAAAAAAAAAAAAAAGCTCAGATCAGATAATCCTATATCACCATATAATGCGTTCAGAGATTCAAGAAATCAGAGTGTGATGGAAGTTTCAATGCTTATCCCCACCATCATGCAAAATAAACCTGCAATCATCATGCAGAATATCAATCTAATTAAGAACTGACCCTGTTACACAACCATAAAGTAGCCTCAAATCCAAAGCAACATACACATTAAACTACACCCCACTTTCTTCATAAATTGCCAAAAAAAAAAAAGTTCAAAAAAAGGAAAAGAAAAGAAATCCACATACCTCCCCCCTTGAAGTAGGTATACTTTTATAGCAATTGAGAGAGTCTTCCTCAAGAACAAAGTATCTCTTCCTCGAGTACTGCAGCCCAAACCGATTGGATAGAATGAGATTCAGCTATACCTCCATCTTTGTATCTTCTTGCGAGATACCCATTTCAGATCTTTAGCAGAGCAGCCTAAAAATCACAGAAAGCTCTCACCTCTCTCTTCTCACTGTAAGCTGCTGCTTATAACTAGTATACGTCGTCGAACGTGAGAAACCGACTGGCGATGACAGCTGAGAGAGAGAGAGAGAGAGAGAGAGAGGAGGGCAAGGGGGAGCTAGAAAGAGGGGGAAGGTGAACTAGAGAGAGGGAGAGGGGAGGCGGAGAGGGGGAGAGCGGAGAGACGAAGAGCCAGAGAGGGGAGGGGGGAAAGAGGGAGAGGCGGAGTGAGAGGGGGAGACGGACAGACGGATAAATAAAATTTGTGAAGGGATCACTGGAGAAAATCTCCCTTCCGTCAGTTTTGATTAGAATGAGGAGAGAGGGAAGAGAGAGAACAAGGAAAGGTCATTGGCTAGGACGGAGGCGGTGAAGGGCGGCGATGAGAGTGGGCATTGTTCTCTCTCTCGTGGATGAAGACGGACAGATAAACGGATTTTGTGAAGGAATCACGGGAGAAAACCTCCCACGCTTCGCTCGGTCGGTTTTGAATATTTGAGTTAGAAAGGGAGAGATAAAAGTCACTGGTCTTCAATTTATAATCTAACATTTACACAAGTTATGTTTAGAATATATGAGAATTAACAGTTGCTCACAGTCATCACTTAATAAACAGAAGTAATGTGTAAAACACTGGAACTGTAACTTCTTTACAGGCAATGACAGTACAACACATTGAAGCGAATAGCAAGGCTATGAATGTTATGCACTAAATAGAGCTGAATGGAAACAAAGGATTCATGTTGACTATCACAAAAATTTCAGATAAAGGCTTTATTATTGTTGTTGTTGTAATAATATTATGACAAAGAAAATGGTTCGTTGTCAGATACATGTAAATTAGTGGCCCTGAAAATTTTCAAATATGTTCTCGAGGATATACATTTCAACTCAAGATAAATGTACTGATAGTGTACAATCTCTCTGTGCAGATTAAGCCCCAGAAAGGAAACTTTTCCAACCAGCATTCAGAAAGTAGCTAGTGGAGCTCCAGCAACAGTGAAATATGAAGCAAGATCAACGCGCAGGTCATCATACATGTGCAAGAATGGATGTTCCTGAACAAATGGATAAACATTACACAAGTGCAAACAAGAGGGTCAGGTTTCGCCTCGCAAAAGAAATCAGTAAAGCTTGTATGTAGTGGTTTTGGGTCCTCACCAGAAGCAATAGTGCAGATTGCCTATCCTCTGGCTTCTTCTGTACACTGAACGGAAGAAATCAAGTAAAGTTGAGTTATGCAAGTGTAGCAGGAAACAGTTTTATTTTCCTCTCTTGCCAACCAATAGACCATAGTAAACTTGAAAACAAGAAATTTTAAGTTTATTATGCCATGCATAGCTACAATTCAATATTAATCTTTAATTCTGCAGAAAAGGTACAGTTTCATTATTGAAAGGTAGAAAAATTCCTAAATTTGGCATTAAAATGCATACTTACCATGCAGAAATAAATGAGCAGAACTCCTCGGAGAACTTGTCCGTAGGGGCTTGGGGTGCTGGCTTATCAACCACTGCTTCCAGAAGTTCGTAGAAGCTATCAACACGTGGATATGGGAATTGGCCGATTGCACATTCCAGCATAACTATTCCCAAGCTCCAAATGTCACTTGGGAAGCCATGTTTGTTTACACTGATGCGTTCTGGCTATTATGAATAAAAGATAGACATGATTAACAAGTATTATGCTTCAAAAGTACTAAGTTCCAGATAATTCTGTTGATTTGATAAAAAGCCCAGCACAACTAAGGTTTCAAAGAGAAAGAAGAGAAAAACATTAGCCATTCCAGATATTAGTACTTACAGACATATAGTTGTAGGTACCAATAAAAGTATCACGCTGACCAGAAGAACTTGCCAGTATCGCACTCACACCAAAATCAGAAATCTTGACTTCCCCTCTGTGATTTATCAGTATGTTTGATGGTTTTAAGTCTCGATGAATAATGTGTTTCTCGTGGTGAAGATAAATTAAACCCTTCAGCACCTGAACAAAAAGAGGACCTTCTTTTAATTGCAATGAAGTAAATGGATCAAGCACCAACAGTGAAGTTCATGCACTATAAGAAGCAGGATTCTTCTGCCAGTCAACACTGGCCTGTTTACAGATTGCAGCAAGGTATGCCTCGGGAATAGATTTGACTTTAAGTAGAAAATCAGCAAGAGAACCACCATCCATGTATTCCAAAACTATGGATATGACACCATTATCATAAAATGACTGGTAGCATACAATGACAAAGGGACTCTGTGATGACAGGTTGATCTTCAATTCTTGTGCAATCTGCTTGCAGATATCCTCTTGGATATTCATTTGAATAACCTACAAGACAATGCCATACAGAACTCCATTAGAACAAAACTAATAAGCAAACAAACTAAAAATCAATAAGACACAATCCCAGGTATTGTGCTTGAGTGAAAGTTCAAAATTGAACTCTCTGAATCCCAAGTAGCTGCCTAAGTTCAAAACAAAGAGTGTCTGCCGAGGCGTCAAGCGGCCTGACTATGAATCATCAATTAATTAAAATCTATCATGTTAAAGAGTGCTAGAAATTCACTTTCCACCTAATAGGGTTCACCCAAGCCCTGTTTTAAATATCGGCCAAGTCGTCCGAGATATCGTCCGATATCTCCTTTTTTGCTGGCTACCGATACGATATGGGGAAATCGTTCGCCATATCGTTTGCAGCAAAAAACGGCCGATATTTGAAATATCGGCCAATAAGTCACCCGATATCGGCCGATAAATCACCCAATATTTCACCCGATATGAAATAACTTATTTATTGCACGACTGCGTGCAGTGTTCTAAATGGCGGCCACAGCGGCTACATCGGCCAGAAAAATTTATCAGGATGGGGATATATTAGGGATATATCGGGGATATTTTCAAAAATCGGATGTCAAAATCGGACTGAAAATATACATATCTTCTTATCTTAAATCGCATCTCAATAAGACAATATATGTATAAATTATATAAAACTACATAAAACATCATACTTATAGTTTAAGATGTACTTAACTCGATAACTTGCATTAAACCTATGAATCCATAATCACTATCCAAGTGTAGAATCTTCAAAAATGTCAAATTCACATCACTCACTCGAATTACCCAAATACCTAACCTAAAAATTAGGTGTAAAACGCTATATCGGGTCCAAAATCGTCAAATTGCGGCCGATATATCGGGTCCATGCCTATTTATCGGCGATTTTGGATAAAAAACGATATATCGGTTTGGATGTGACAAATCATTGTGGCTAGGTGCCGTAAACGCAATATCGGCGCAATATCGGGGTTAGATCGAGGATATTTAGAACACTGACTGCGTGCAAATATACATTATTTTTTACTGTCTTTGCATGCATATTACATTATTTTTATTAGGTAGATGATATGTATAACACTAAATTAACTTTTAGTTATCAATATTTCATTATATATAGTGTCTAATATGAACATCCGATATGTGCGCGTATCCCCGATATCTTCCCCGATATCCGATATCCGATATGAAAAACCCCCATCCGATACGTCCTGATATCCGATATTTAAAACCTTGCACCCATGCAGTTCTCCCTTTTTTTTGGTACTGGTCCCCCATAGGCGGGAGCCGGATGGGCCTAAATTTGTGATTTTTTATTTATTCCCTTTCTCCTAAATATATGGAAAGTGTTTTTTTTTAATATACTAACGCTGTTCTGAAAAATAACAAGGTCGGTAACCTTTAATTGTGCCAATTTCACCTAAAAGATAAATATGTATGATATATCCAACTCATTGAGAACATGTAGAAGGCATTGATTAGTCAACTATCTCTTCCTGCAAACAAATATCCTTTTTAAAAATAAACACCCATGTGATTTAATACACGTCTCTATGTATGGAAAACCTTCTCAACGGATATATGATTTCTTTTATGAATAAGGATGTGAATAAATCAATTATATCTCTTTTTATATATGGATAACCGTCTAACTATCAAAAAATATATATGTTTTCTTTAATGAAAAAGGGCGTCGAGACTTATACTCAAATGGACTCCTGCATTTTTTTTCATATTCCTTGTGATGTTTCTTATAGGGTTTGCTTTAAATGTTTTGTTTCTCTTTTTAAATTCTTCATCCAAGTTATTCAAGACCATGGTTTAATTCTCGTATCAGTATAAATATCAGCTAATGGTTTTTTTTATTAATATCATTCAGCTATATTGACCCCGATATGAGCTGATATTACAAGGTTTAATATCGTATCGTATGCCTCAAAACTCGATATAATATGGCCGATATATATCGGAATCAGCCAAAATTGAAACCATGTTTGATACATTTTGCTTGGACTTCATCTAAGGCAATTTTGAATGAATAAAATATAATTTGCAAGTCTCTTCATTTCTAAGAACATGGCTTGAAAAGTCCATATCATGGTTCAAAGACTCGGTCAAGTCGGAGACGAGTCGGCCGAGTCGTATCCGTCTCGGCCCACTCCGAGACGAGTCCGAGTCACGAGTCGGTCGACTCAACTCGGAAGAGACTGACTAGGCCGAGAATCGGAATTGACTCGGTCGATTCGGCATTATGATGATAATTTTGTGTCTCATCGCAATTCAATGTGAAATAACTACATTAGCATGTATTTATGAATGTAGTTTGTTCAATTTACTATATTGTGCATGTATTTTGATATGCTTCTACCGACGACGCGTGTATTTATACTTTCGCTTTATGTTTAGTGTACTATGTGATATATTTTGGACATGTGATACATGAATATGGATGTCTACATTTTTTTAAGATTTATCGTGATTTTTTCAGAATTTTTTAGCTTTCTATGTAGCGTTTTGTGCGTATCGCCCGATACCGATCCGAGTCACCGAGACCGATCCGTCTCAGTGCCCGCCGAGTCGGCGGCCGAGACCGCGAATGTGAACCATGGTCCATATCAATTTGTAGTTTCATACTCAATTTGAGATGAATTTCATCATACGAAAGAGTTAAAAGGTAATATTACAATAAAATTTAAGAATATAATTTTAGTGATATTTTTTAGCACTTTTGGAAATTTCCAAATTTAAGGATTTCCCATTATTACAAGATACAGCATTGACAAATCCTAGTTCCTCCCCTTTACATCCCTTTACTGTTGTATATTGTTAAATATCTTCTTTTTGGCTACTAATGCAAAAGAAATAGAGGTGTGACTTTTGGCAAATGGCTTCTTTAAAATATCCAATTGCCATTGCATATCTTTTGACCGAAGACCTCCCACAATTCCACATATCACCAGCTGACACATTACCGCAAAACAGACTACAATTGATTAACCAGCTATAACCAGCAAAAGGCACTCCATACTCCCATCACTGAGGAGCTGATTAAGGAGCACTGCTTAAGTCAAGGGGCGTTATAAAAGGATGTGCAATATTTTTATGTCAAACCATTAGTTGATGTCAATAGACTCAATACTGATAATACCAGCACTCAATAACTGACTTCTGCGTGTATTTTTCGTAATGGGTCAAACTTACAAAAGGAAAGTACAAAAATAATTGTACTACTTCCATAGAAATTTAAGTTGCCTTGAACTCTAGATTAGAAATTTAGCAGTCTGCAATTCAAAGTCCTCACAAAATGACAAGGGAGCGGATAGCATAAAGCCAGATCTATGAAAGTATACCAAGCAAAGCAAAAAATGGAACTATCAAGAGGATTAAGAATAACAAATATACAGCTAGGAAGTAGCAGAAGCACTTGTGAACGCATTTGTACATGTCACTGAAGCAATACCTTGAGAGCAAAAAATTGGCCAGTCCATTTGTGTCGAACCAATTGCACAATTCCACCACTTCCCTTTCCTACCACTTTCACTGTGTCCATATCAGCTAAAGTCAAGTGATTGTCCAACGGCTTGATAAGAGGTGGCTGTGCAAGCAAACATTAAATGATCAGAGCAAGGAATGACATGCCATTTCATTAGAACATAACCTTGTAAATCCAACATAGATACATACGTTATGACTCATAAAGAAGTCATTTTATGCAGAAGTTTTGCTGGTCATAATGCAAATCATAATCAGAAACTTTTGTGCTTGCATGGGGAAATATCATTTTTCACTTTCATATATATTTGGCTAGAATTTGATAGGAAAAGTATGTGATGATTGGGGTATCACTCAGCCCATACCATGTGTCCCGCCGCAGTACAGGTAGACATCAAAGTATGAATTAGATTTTGTATGTAATTTGACAAACCATAATTCGTCAAGTTCCCACTACAGAAACTAGTTGGATCTACTAACAGGATTGCACCTATAAAATACATGTTACATGATCTATTCTTTTTAAATTCATTGACACTTGCATAGTTTACTATCACTTTCAGAAATGATGTATATGCATCCATTTTATCTTTGATTATCAAATAGTATACATGGAATATAAAACCACTAAAGACTACAACAACAACAACAATTAGTCATTTGTCCCAAGTATTTGGGTTAGGCTACATGAACCAAAAGAGAATTACGCCAGATTGGGCACATGGATCGGCTTTCTCCACTCATTCCTATCGAGCAATATACCTTCACTAGGACCTTTAGCCTCTATATCTTGTCGTATTACCTCCATCCATGTTTTCTTCGGTCTCCCCTGCGTTCTTTTAACTTGCCCTAAATTGATACGCTCTACTCTCCGGACTGGCGCATCAGTAGGTCTACGTCGCACATGACCAAACCATCGTAGGCGCTTTTCTCTCATCTTCTCTTCTATAGAGGTTACACCTATCTTAGTACGAATATCCTCATTTCTCACCTTATTTCTCCGCGTGTTACCACACATCTAACGAAGCATGCGCATCTCTGCTACACTCATCTTATGGGCATAATGTCTCTTATAGCCCAATATTCTATGTCATATAACAAAGCTGGCCTAATAGCAGTCCGATAAAACTTTCTCTTCAACCATAACAGAATGTTGCGATCATATAAAACTCCTGTTGCGCTCCTCCATTTCAACCAGCCAGCTTGGATTCTAAGTTGACATCACTATCAATCTCCCCATCCTTTTGGATAATAGAACTAAGTACTTAAAATAACTGCTCATCGGTATACATTTGTTTCCAGTGAAGACTACAAAAATCTCTAAAAGGTTATTTCATATACATTTGTTTTCAGTGACCCAGTAAATATGTTGCAGTGAAATATTTGTAGTAAGCACTTGTACTAATATTATAACTGCTAAAATAGGAGCCTTGATATTTCCCTTATTTATCTTTGACTCGTTGCTTTATCCTCTTTTTGGATTCTACCCACAAGAAAATGGAGCCTGAAGTTTCACCATAAGGGTGGACATGTACTTAAATGTAAGGTGGAAAGGATGCTTTGAAAGCGACACTTGATGAATTGCCATCATATTATTCTTAATTTAATTATTAGTGATGCATAGATGGTGTGAATCCAAAAGGCAGTCTCGAGGACAATGAGCATTGCAACTTTATTACAGTATATAGATATAACTTTGGTTGGCATTGGATGCACGAATTACTTATCAAGTGAAAAACGAAATTTCTGGCCTTAGCTAGCAATCTCGTCTTCCCATGTGAATTTTACTTTGTTAGCACTCAACTATCAATCGAGGACGCACACAACCAACAAAGGTGCAGGCATTTTTTCTACAAGTTATTCAACTATTAGTCTCATGAGCAATATTGCGCTATAAATTGGGGCAGAATCTTATCAAGAACACTCCTTTCTTGTATCACCTTAAATATTACTCCATTCATTCTTCATATCAAATCAATTCAAACACAGCACAGGTCAAAGGCAAATCCAATAAACTACTACTAATTTCAGCTCTTGCAGTACCTCTCCTTCTTCGCCATGGGAAACGATCCGGAGCCCGTCCTTGTTGACGAGCAGGTCGCCGGCCTTGAACGTGCCGCTGTGCGTCCTGCGCCCACAAATTTCGAGCTCAAAAAGACGATTAAAACAAAGAAATTAAGAGAAGAGAGAGGTGTCGGTGAGGTACAGGAATTTGTCGATGGCGGCGTCGGGAGCGGGAAGAGAGAGCTGGAGCTTCTTAGGGTTTGGCCCGCCTCTTCTCATGGCGGCGGCGATTATTCTCATGCGTTAGGGTTCCATTCGAGAAATTGGGGGAGTCGTCGTCGGCGAAGAGAGGAAAGTGGGAAGGAGAAAGTTTTGGTCCCATGAAAACTTAATTTTGCCGGCGACTTTGAATTTTACGCGGACAGTGAAGGTCGATGGTTTGGACAGTGCGGGGGTTTGACTTTTGACTTCAGTTGATAACTCCCAGGAATTTTGACTGTTTCTTTTTCTTTCTTTGATTTTGATACAGACCTTGCATCAGGGTGTGTTTTGTTTCAATGTAAAAAGTCGTAAGTTGCAAGTATCACTGTGACTTATGACTTACAATATTTGTTTAGATTATAATTCGTAAAATACACTTACATCTCAATTACGATCTACTTGCAATACAAACAGTTAATTTTGAGATTATGGGTCTGTTTATTTCGTCGCAAAACGTCGCAAGTCGTAAGTCGTAAAATGAGAATGGAAAAGTGAACTGTAGTAGAGAAAGTATATTGTGTTTTACGGTGTTTGGTTGGTAAAGTGAAAGTGTAAATAGGAAAGTATATTGTGTTTTATGGTGTTTGGTTGGTAATGTAAAAGTGTAATGGTAAAGTGAAAGTGTAAATGGAAAAGTATATTGTGTTTTACGGTGTTTGGTTGGTAATGTAAAAGTGTAAGTGAAAAGTTGACCACAAAATTAACTGTAGCAGTGCTTTAAATATTATAAATACTATTAAATTAAATCTACTATTGCAAATTAAATTGTATTAATAAATTTGAGATAAAATATTAATAATCTTAATATTTTACTTATAATAATAATATTAATAAAATATTTGTATAATTAGTAAAATATTACTAAAATATTAACTAAATAAATAATATAAAACTTTAAGAAAATCTAAAGAACGTTAATAAAATTTTAAGAATACTAAAACAAAAATATTAAAAAATCTTAAGAAAAATAATAAAATATAGTTATAATATTATAATATTAAAAAATGCTTGAAATTTATTATAATATTAAATTTTATTATAATATTATTGCAATATTATAAAAATATAAATTAACAAAAAATATAATTATAATTTATAATGTTATTATAATGAATTATTATTACAATATTAACATAATAAAATATATTATAATATTAATAAAGTAATGATTCATATTAAAAATAAATAATTAGATATATAGTAATTTTATATTAAAGTATAATATTGTTAAATTAATAAAATATTAACTCTAAATAAAATAATAAAAAATTGGTATAAGTATTAATAAAATAATAAAGTATTAAATAAAAATATTAAATTAAAATAGTAAAATATTAAATATTAAAACAATATTAAAAATAATAAAAAAATAAAGATTAAAATATAAAATAATTAAATAATTAAATAAGAAATCGAACACTATTATAAATATTAAATATTTAATAATATTAAATTATATATTGATTATCAAGTAACTGCTTTGAACTACAAGTGGGATTTATATGACCACAAAATTAACTGTAACAACTGCAAGTGGGAAATGTGGTTGTAAAGTGAGATTTAATTGACCACAAATTTAACTGTAGCAACTGCAAATGAGAAAATGAGAGTTGCATTTTGCAACTTATTTTTCAGCGAAACAAACAACTGAAAATGGAAAAGAAGTTTTACGACTTACGATTTGCGGCGTTTTGCGGCGAAACAAACAGGCCCTATGTAAATCTCACTTACAACTCACTCACAACACAAATAGTTAATTTTGTGGTCATGCAGATTTGTAATTCTGATAGTTAATTATGATTAAGTTAATATTTTTTATTATTAGAGTAATCCTTTTAGATTATGTGAAAAAATTTAGTTATTAGATTACATATAATTATCATATTAAAGTTTTTATTAATAATTTAATAATTTTTAATATTAGTTTTTTTATTACTAGATCAATTTTTATTACTAAATTAATATAATGTATTCCACTTAATTTTAATTCTTACTTTATTTATAGATTAGTAATATTAAATATAAATTTAATAATTTTTGATTATTAGATAAAATTTTAATTATTTAATATATTTATTTTTAATATTTACTATTTGTTAATTTTCATAATTTTATAATTTAATATATCATAAATTTAATAAATTTAAATTTATTTTTCATTATTTAATTATCTAATATTTTTATGAATTTAATAAATTAATTTAATATTTAATATTATTTTTAATTATCTAATTTTAATATTTAATATTTTTAATTTTATTATATTTTTTATTCTTACTTTAATTTTATTTTTATCAAATTAAAATAAAATTTCTATCTTTAACAACCCACATATTTTATTCTGTCGCTACTGGTTGAATTGTGTGTTTTGAGAACTCAGAATAAGCACTATTTATAGCGTCTGGGAACTAGGCAGTTGGCAACAGTTCTTATCCAAACAGTTGGCAATGGTTCCCAACTGGTTCAGACAGAACCGTTGGTAATGATTATGTCCGTACAGTTTGGAACGGTTCATAGAACCGTTCCCCTCCAGGAGTCTGGGTCGGGCGTACCCGCGCCAAGTGCACGGGTCGGGCGTGCCTGTTCCTCTGTCAGGAGCACAGGTGGGGCTGGCAGATATTTGTGCCTGCATCTAATTACCCGTAGGCCTACAACTCGATCACCTGGACCAAAATTAATCGAACCCAAAACTATCCACACACACGCGGTCCCACGCCTCCACCCGTGCTCCGGCGCCGAGACGGGACAGGCGACAGCGGCGCGCACGTGTATGGGCATGATTTCACCCAAACTCATGTGAAAACTCCAACTACTCAAAGGGCACACTCTTTGTTTCCAATTTTTCATATTTAAACATCTCAACTTTTTACATCATATCCAATGTGGGAATAAAGTATTTTGAATTCTTTTAGTTCCCTTTAGCTATTGAATTAGGCAAACTTCAGACTTGAATATCTCATTCATTTGGATACAGATTTGAACATGTGAATATACCACGTTCATGTCTAATGAAAGGAGAACACACTCCAACCATCATGCATATGATTCTGGCAACGGATCATACCTCAATTCAGCTCAAAGATTCACTTAAAATTTCTCGTTTTTCCAACAATTCCGTACAATGAATGGAGATTCAAGAAATTGACACGGTAGAAGACTGACTTTATAGTGAAAGTTACTTTAGGAAAGAAACTGCATCAGGATATGTGAATTAGGTCTTAAACCTTCCATAGCGAAAGTCTTATCGGACTTACTTGTCAATCAGTGAACTAAGCTTTGAACTGTCAGTCGTTTGTGTAAGCCAAGTTAACATGTCTGACTCAGTAACTTTTCAAAATCAACTTTGGTTCTTAGTTGTGTCCATTTTGATCCAGGACATTCTTGGTTTCAAAGAGTGTATTTAAGGAATCACAACCTTTATAGAGACTCTCAAATAGCCGACCTAACTCTACACTCACATAGATGATTGTTCTATTAAGAGTAGTCTACTCTACCCCACTTGTTTTAATAACATGATATATGTATCATTAAAAGTATTAAGCTTATCCTAAATCCATTTGTAGAAAGCACTTGGTGTCACAACAGGAATGGGTTGGAGTCAAGCTCCAGTGCTTACTTGCAGAGTCAATTATAACTAGTTTTTCCTCTTGAACTTAGTTCGTGGGATCTCCAGTCGCTAAGTGAGGTTTCCATTAAGCTGACTCGGTATGATTAGACTTTTATCCCTACTCTCGCGATGTGCAGTTTATACGCTCTCCACTCAAATCTTTAGTAAATGGATTCGCTAAGTTATCCTTTGACGATACAAAATCAATAGAGATAACTCCATTTGAGAGCAACTGCCTAATGGTGTTATGTTACGATGAATGTGTCTAGACTTACCATTATATACAAAGTTTTATACTTTAGCTATCGCTGCTTGATTATCGCAGTGAATATATATGGCGGGCACTGGCTTAGGCCAAAGTGGTATATCCTCCAAAAATTATCGAAGTCATTATGCTTCTTCTCCATTCTTATCTAAGATTATAAATTCTGATTCCATTATGGAACGAGTTTTGTAAGTTTGTTGGAGGATTTTCAAGATACTGTTGTGCCTCCGAGAGTAAAGGTGTATCCGCTAGTTAATTTTGATTTCTCAGAATCTGCAATCAGTTTGCATCGTTGTATCCTTTAAGTTAGGTAGATACATTCCATATTTTAAGGCATATTTCTTGGTATTGGATACGTAGCCTACTATTCGTAGTAGGGTTGTCCAGTGATCATCACTAGGATTACTACTGTATCTTCTTAACTTGCTTACAGTATAAGCAATATCGGGTCTAGTGCAATTCATTAAATACATTAGGCTTCCGATAATCGGAGAATACTCCAACTGTCGTGTTGCAGTTCCTGTATTCTTGCAAGATGTTGGAGAAAAAGATTAATATTTTTTATCCCTTGTTCCTTGAATCTTTTTATCATCTTATCTACGTAATGAGATTGAAATTGACTGATTTCATCTGGTGTTCTTATGATTTTAATTCCTAAAGTTACATCAGCAACTCTCAGATCCTTCATATCAAAATTGTTGGATATCATCTGTTTTGTGGACTCAATAACCTCAATATTAATCCCACGTATTAACATGTCGTCTACATAAAGACAAACAATGATACATGCATTTCTATTCTTAGTGTAAACACACTTATCATATTCATTGATAGTGAATTCATCTTTGATCATGACACTATCAAATTTCTCATATCATTGTTTTGGAACCTATTTTAAACCGTATAAGAATTTGACATGTTTACATACTTTGTGCTTTTGGCCCTTAACCAGGGGCGGAACCAAGTGTTGGCTGGATCAGGCTACAACCGCTTTACTTTTTCATATATTGTCTTAGACCCCCTTCACTTTTTCATATATTATCTTAGACCTCCTTTTATTTTGATTTTTTTGGGCAAATTTATTCCTGATTACGTCCCTGATTTAATAGAGAATATTGTTTTATTCTTTGACAAATTCATATATTGCACAAGTATATGTTATAAAAAATTGCAGTCCACATCAAAATGTGTTCCTGATTTCACCCCTGCCCTTAACTATAAATCCTTCAGGTTGCTCTATGTATATTTTTTTCATTTAAATCGCCATTTAGGAATGTATTCTTGATATTCATTTGATAGATATATAAGTTGTGCAATACTGCAATCACAATTAACATCTGAATGGACGTTATTATTGTTACTAGCGAATAAGTATCGAAGTACTCAAGCCCTTCTTTTTGTCGATAACCCTTGTCTACTAACCTAACTTTGTACTTATCGATAAATTCATAGGGTTTTAATTTTTTTTAAATTCACTTACTCCCGATTGGTTTACTGTCTGGAGGCAAGTTTGTCAATTCTCAAATATGATTGCTTAGGATGGATTCTATTTTGTTGTTTACAATTTTTTTCTATATTTGTGCTTTTAGAGTAGACATAACCTTTTTAAATATTTGAGGCTCGCTTTCAAGCGTATATGCTACGAAGTATGCACAAAAAACTTTTAAGATTCTTGATCTCTGATTCTTTCTTGGTTCAACTTCTGCATTAAGTGTAGATTCACTGGTTCCTTCATACCTTAATGTTGTTTTGTGTATTTTTTCCCCAGAAGTCTAGTCTTCTTCCCGTTTGTATGGAAAGATGTCTTCAACGAATACGACATCTCTGGATACGATAATCATGTTTATATGAACATTAGGTATTTCTAATTTGTAGACCAGAAATCTATAGGCACTGCTATTCAAAGCATAGTTTATGAAATGCAGTCCATTGTTTTTACTTCCAACTTAGTCTTTTAGGTAGTGGTGCCAGTACTTTTACAAGGCACCTCACATTTTGAAGTAATTGTAGGAAAGTGCTCTTTCATGTCATAACTCAAATGGTATAAGACCAAGTTTTGTGTGGTAGTTTGTTTAGAATATAATTTGCAGTTAACAGAGCTTCTCACCACAAGTTTTGCGATACTTCAGAACTTCCGAGCATGGAATTGACCATCTTCTTCAAAGTTCTATTCTTTCGTTCATCAATCCTATTCTGCTGAGGAGTATATGGTACTGTAGTTTGATGAATTATATCAAATTTAGCTCATAACTCACTGAATTTATTTGATTCATATTCTCCACCTCGATTGGATTTTAGAATTTCTATATTCTTTTTGAGTTATTTTTCAACTTCTGCTTTATATGTTATAAACATATTCACCGCCTCATCCTTATTGTTTAAAAGATACACATAATAATATCTTGTACAGTCATCAATAAAGATAATAAAATACTTTTTCTCGCCTCTTGTTGGCAGAAATTTCAAATCACACAAGTTGCTAAGAATTAACCCTAAAGGTTTTGTATTTCGATCAATTGAGTGAAATGAAATTTTCGCAAACTTAGCCTCAACACATATCTCACACTCGCGAATTTCTTCCAAGTAAAGCTTAGGAATATATCCTAAATTAGACAAGTTCTGCAAAGAATTATAATTTACATGCCCTATTCTAACATGTCATAATATAGGAGACTCAAGCAAATAAACAAAAAATATTTCTTTATTTATAAGTTTTAGGTATAGATACACGGACTTTTTGTCCACAACAACAACATTGGTCTTAAAAAGGCCATCTACAAGATAACCTTTGCCCACATATACCCCACTCTTAGTAAATACAAATTTGTCAGATTCAAAACTTATTCTAAAGCCTTTCTTACTAAGAATTGAACTGGAGATTAGGTTCTTGCAGATATCTGGAACGTGCAGCACATCATTTAGAGTGAGTCCTTCTCAGATGTCCACTTCAGTATGACCTTTCCCTTTCCCTCAACCTCGGAGATGGCTGAGTTGCCCATGAACTATTACTCATCATGATCCAGTTTTTGTATTTAGATAATAGTTTTCTCAGAACAGATGTGTTGGGTAGCCCTAGTGTCTACCCACCAATCCTTATTGTTGATTGTCAGATTTACTTCTAACACCGCAGTTGATAGGTTGGTGATGTGTGATCGATTAGGTTTGCCTGTGGTTAGTTTTTCTTATTCTTTTTGAGACGACTGTGATATTCATTCGCCTTGTGTCCCTCTTTATTACATATATAGTAAGTTCCCTTGAAGCGTTTGTTTTTTATTTTTCCTTCTTGGCCTTTAGCTTTGTACCCTGGGGTAGTTTTCTTCCACTTAAAGCCCTTGGAAATAGACGATTTTCCCTTTGAGCCTTCGATTACATTTGCCTGAGCCTTATAAGAGTTCTTGTTGCTTCTTTCTCAGATTTTCAGTTTCTTCCTCAATTCGAAGCTTTACAATGAGATCTTCCAACTTCAGCTCATTGTGTTTGTGCTTTGGTAGTTTTTGAAATCTCTCCACACGGGTGAGAGTTTCTTCACTATAGTAGCAACATAAAAGTTTCAGATAAAATCATACCTTCAGTCTCTATCTCGTGCAAGATAAGTTGAAACTATTACACTTGACTAATCACAGTCTTGCAATCTACCATCTTGTACTTTAGAATTGTCCCACGACGAACTTCTTAGTACCGACATTCTCGGTCTTGTATTTCTTGTCGAGACTTACCCATAACTTCTTTGACGTTGTGATAGGACTGTAGACATTGTAGAGAGAGTCATCCTGTCCATTTAAAATATAATTTCGGAAAAAAAAGTCACCTTGTGTCCATGCATCAACTGCAATGACCGAATCCCGATCAGTTCTTGGTTTTGGTGAATCTTCTTGCAGGAATTTGACAAGTTGTAAAGTGATCAGGTAGAAGAGCATCTTCTTTTGTAACCTCTTAAATTCTGTGCCATCAGATTTTTCTGGCTTATCCGGCTTCGAGTTAGGAAGTTGAGCAGACACCATAATTTGGATCGGCATGTTCAATGCCCTACTGGAACCAACATCGTGATTAGATTCAGAGATCTTCTACATTCAGGCATAATAGAATTCAATAACTTCAAAATAATTGTTTTAAGATTGTTAGATATGTCTAATACCAGTCTAATTGTTGTTTAACTAAGGAAGAGAATTAAAATGTGGTTCTGTAATTAAAGAACGTACTATTGAACGAAAAAACTCCCATCTGATTTTCACCGATCTGACTAATTAGATCGGTAGACCTTGATTAGTTGTCAGATCTAACAGGTGGCACTCTAATTTAATGGGTTTTCTAATTAGTTTTAATTCTACTTGAACATGGATTGTTATTTTACATGAATACATAACTCCCAAAATAGGGGGAGATTTATTGTATACGACGATGACCAATCAACTCTACAATTCAAGTTTCACGAGTTTATGATTCTACACTGTATATATAGAAAAGTTTACAAGTCCACAACAATAATTGCTATTATTATAGATTAGTGTTAGGCAGACTCAGGGATATATGGACCCCAAGGAAGTGGGCGAAAATAAGGAAATGTGAAAGTATAATTGCTCACTTCTCTATTTATCCAAACATCAGAAAAGAAAAATAAGCAAACCTCTTTTCCTTTTCTCTTTTTTCTTTTACACAACTATTTCCTCACTTCTAGAGTGCTACAGTTAATTTTGTGGTCATGTAAATCTCATTTGTAATAATTTTAGTACAAAATAATTAATTTTTTGATCATGTAAATCTCACTTGCATTCTAATTACAGTTCATTTTTTATTTTTCTTAATTAATTTTTATTTTAATATTATTTTGCGGTCAACTTTGCGGTCAATTTTTCCACTTTCACTTCCACATTACCATTCAAAGATCGGAAAAGACATAACATTTTCCAAACCACACTTCCTAACAACATCCATACACCAGAAAACTTACTAATCAATTCTCAAGTTTCAAAGGAACTATTATCACTTCCTCACTTCTTTACTTCCTCTCTTCCACCCTTTACCAAACAAGCCCATTATAAAAGATGCATAGAAAAAAACTAAAATAGTATTGAAAAAAAATATATTATTTAGCAATTGAAAGAAATAAGCATTAATTTAGAGTAAGAAACTTCAATATTGTGAACTTTTATATGTATTTCATAAATCTCATAAATTATTATTGTCATTCTAATTGTATACCCCTTCAACAGTAACAGATAATGTACGTTCTACACTTTCAAAAACCAGTAATTAAAATTATTAAACAAATTTTTGTGGCTTCTAAATGAGTATCTAAAACTAATAAAAAAATTCTAAGCTGTTGATAATATGGAAAGGGGAAAAAAGGGGGAAATACTTACAAGATTTAGATATTGAAGGGGGAAATTGATTTCTGTTTTCTCTCCTTCTTTCGTAGTTCCCCGTCTTTCTTCTCTTTATTCTTTTAATTCTTTCTTATTTAGAGAAAAGCTCTGATTTTCTTAGAGTGGGAAAACAAAGAGCAATGGTTTCCTAAAATTCAATCAAGGAGAGTGGCTATTGGTGAGAATTGTGGGGTCAGGTGGTCAAGTTTATTGTGATCGCTATATAATATGTTGGAGATGTTAACAGAGATAGAAGGGTGCGAGCTCGAATCCTTCTTAATCAAATATCAACATCCGATATTTAAATAAAAGATTCACTCTATTAAAATTGATCTATATTATTTAAAATAAGTAAAATATAAAATTAAATATTTAAATACTTTTTGCTCATTCATCAAACGACGCAAAATAGACAGTCGAAAATAGTGAGTTGATTAAATCTATGTCTTTACATATATAAGCCCATACAAACCAATTTTTATTAGGTTTCAAATGTTCTATATCATTAAACTAACCAACTCATTATTTAGGTCGTCCGTTTTTCTCCTCCTTATGCATGTGAAAAAATATTTAAAATACATGATTTTTTTTTTTTTGTTTTATAGATACTTAAAATAATATAGAGCAATTTCAACGGAATAAATCTTGTATTCGAATATCGTAGGATTGTACTTAAATGAGAAAAATTCAATCTCAAATCAGTCTAACATAAGAATTCAAGTGATATTTTTTTTTTAACTCATGATTTAAGCTTGAGTTCACGTTAAAAGAATTTTCTTTTGGAGATCCCGTTGACCCATTTAAAGACGAAAGCTTACCGGCTAAATATCAGCATTTATATAATAAGTAAGTAAAATTAACAAAAGATTATTTTAAAAAATTAAGCGAGCCAAGGACATGGAAATAAATAATAATAAATAAAATATTCTCGTTTATTAGTTCGGTAAAATCATATTTCATGTCCTTCTTGTAGCAAAAATGGAGCTGTCATGGTTTTTTGCAAGTACAAAATGGTATTGGTAATAATAGTGATTCAACAACAACTTTTTGGATCTTCGACCTGTGGTTGATCCTTTCCGAAAGGTCCTTGATATGGAATACGAGGAGGGCGGACATTGCCGCCCACAAAAGTGATAATGACACTCACCAAAATCTCTCTTCCCTTCTTCTCCCTCCCCCTGATCTTTGATTGGCAAGACGTGAACGAATAAATCTCTCCGTTTGACAGTCGAACAGTAGATCTCTGTTCGGCCACATCCAGCCGAACAGAGATGGGTGGTGGGGATGAGGAGGAAAGGGTCAGACAAGACGTGAACGAATAAATCGCTCTGTTCGACAATCGAACAGTAGATCTCTGTTCGACCGGTCGAACAGTAGATCTCTGCTCGGCCACATCCGGCCGAACAGAGATGGGCGGTGAGGATGAGGAGAGAGGGGGGGGGGGGGGGGGGGGGGGGGTTGAGGAGGGCGAGGAGGGGGAGAGGGGGGGCAGGGTGGCAGGCGGGAGGTCGGAGGTGGGGGAGAGGCACCCACCAAATGGGGGAAGGGCGGCAAGAGGGAAGGGGAACAGGAAAGGAGGGGGAGGAGGGGGGAGAGCAGGGAAGGAGGTGGAGCACCGGTAGGGGCTCGCCGTAGTTTGTCGGGAAAAAAAAGACGGAAGAAGAGGGAAGGACATTTTAGACTTTTTTTTACAAGAGTAGCTAGGTCAAAAAAAATAAAGGCACACTCGTAATTTTTTGATGAGTGCCTTCCTCATTTTCGGGTGGCAATATCTGTTCCCTCGTATGAGTGATATTAGCCAAGGCGTTTTTGCTAAAATAATAATAAAAGAAATTTAAAAAAAAAAAACAAAAGTAGTAAGTAAGAGCATCCCTAGTGGTGGGATTGCTCCACCTTAGCTAAATAAATCTGGCTCCATCAACACAAAAGCACCCGCAATGGGCTGAATTAAGAGAAAGGTTACAAATTTGTAAACAATTCATCTAGTCCCGAGTGAGCAATACTTCTTGTAACTTGCAATTAAAAGAAGAGTACATTGTCTCAAAAATAATTATGTCATGAAATAATTATATTGTCTCACTTTAGCATCAATTTATCTAGTCCACACTGTGGGAATTATTCTTTTTTAAACTCAAATTTTCAAAATAGAGTTACAATTGAAACTATATCTACTATTCATCTAACTCCACCGTTAGGGTTGCCCCAAAAAAAAAAAAATATTTATTGGGCCTTCTGTGGATAAAAATTAAAATTGGGCTAATAGATCCGCCAATCTCCGACCCAAATTGATCGGGCCCAAATGAAATAACACATGGTCTCAGCTAAAATTCCCATCACCATTGCCGGCCCGGCCCGCTCAAATTCGGTGTTGCTCGTTTTCTTCTCGCAGGAGGCAGGGAATCCGTTTCATTCATCGATTCAGGCCCCCTCCCAAATTCTTTTTTCTAGGGTTTCAACCTCACGCTCGCAAATTCCCCATCTTCGTCCTCTTTCGAATCATCAAACCCGAGGTTTCGCAAATCCATTGTCAATGGAGGAACCGAAGCAGAAATCCAGCGGGGACGACGGCGAGAGGAAGGAGGAATCGAGAAGGGATCGGCACCGAGAGAAGGAGAAGGACAAGCACCGGGGGATCACCACCGAGAGTCGGAGAAGAGCGCTGGAGATCGCGAGGCTCGGCGCTCGGAGAGGGAGAGGAGCGTCGACGACAAGCATCGTGACAAGCACAGGGATCGGGATCGAGACAGGGACAGGGACAGAGAGAGGGAGTCAAGGCACAAGGAGAGGGAGAGGGACAGGGATAGGGATAGAGAGAGGGAGAAAGAGAAGGAGAAGGAGAGGAAGGCGAGAGATCGGGAGAAGGAGAGAGAAAAGGAGAGAGAAAGGGAAAGGGCGAGAGTGAGAGAGGAGAGAGAAAGGGAGAAGGAGAGAGAAAGAGAGAAAGAAAGGGAAAGGAGGAAGAGGGAGGAGAGGGAGCGAGAGAGGGAAGATCGAGAGAGGGAGAGGGAGAAGGAAGGAGAGGGTGAGGGAGAAGCGGAGGGAATTGGATAGGGATGACGATAGAGATGTTGAGGACAGCAGAGAGCATGATCGGAAAAGGAGAAGGAGAGGGGATTCTCGTGACCGAGAGAGGAGGTCTGACAGGCACCGGAAGGGAGCGAAGACAGGAGGAAGAGGGCCGAGGAGGAGCCGGAGGAGAAAGAGAAGAAGACCCGGAGGAGGATCTCGAGGAGGAGCAGAGAAAGCTTGACGAGGAAATGGAGAAGCGGAGGAGGAGGGTTCAGGAGTGGCAAGAGCTGAAGAGGAAGAAGGAGGAGCAAGAAAGGGAGAAGGGGGCGAGGTGAATGTGGACGAGCTGCCCGCATCTGGGAAGAATTGGACGCTGGAAGGGGAGTCTGATGACGAAGAAGCCAGAGAAATGGCGATAGATGAGGAGATGGAGACCAATGGTGAAGATGGTGATGCTATGGCTGTAGATAGTGGAGACGGTATGGTTAATGGCAGTGGGCAGGCTAATGGGGAGGAGGAGATCGATCCGCTTGATGCTTTTATGAACTCAATGGTACTGCCTCAAGTAGAGAAGCTTAACACCACGGAGTCTGTTGCAGTGAAAGCTGATGAGAAGCCCGAACAGGGAAAGAAGACAGCTAATGATGGCATTAGTAATGGGAATCAAGCAAAGAAGGGTGGGAAGAATGCAATGGGGAGGATTATCCAGGGTGAAGATTCTGATTCTGATTACGAGGAGCCGGAGAATGATGAAGTCGCATTAGAAGATGAAGATGATGATGAATTCCTGAAGAGAGTGAAGAAGACAAAGGCTGAGAAGCTATCCATTGTTGACCATTCAAAGATTCAGTACCCACCATTTAGGAAGAATTTCTATATTGAGGTGAAAGAGATTGCAAAGATGACGGCAGAGGAGGTTGCAGCTTATAGGAAACAGCTTGAGTTGAAGTTACATGGGAAAGATGTGCCGAAGCCAATCAAAACATGGAACCAGACTGGACTGACAAACAAGCTTTTGGATACGATTAAGAAGCTCAATTTTGAGAAGCCCATGCCCATTCAAGCTCAGGCGCTCCCCATAATTATGAGTGGCCGTGACTGCATTGGAATTGCAAAGACTGGTTCAGGTAAAACACTAGCTTTTGTACTGCCAATGTTGAGACATATTAAAGACCAACCTCCTGTGGTGCCTGGTGATGGCCCTATTGGGCTTATCATGGCTCCGACCCGAGAGCTTGTCCAACAAATTCACAGTGACATTAAGAAGTTCTCAAAGGCCCTGGGTATAAGCTGTGTACCAGTCTATGGAGGCTCAGGTGTAGCCCAACAGATTAGTGATTTAAAGCGAGGTACTGAAATTGTAGTATGCACTCCTGGTAGAATGATTGATATTCTTTGTACTAGTAGTGGTAAAATTACTAATCTTCGTAGGGTTACCTACTTGGTTATGGATGAAGCTGATCGAATGTTTGATATGGGGTTTGAACCCCAGATTACTAGAATAGTTCAAAATACACGGCCAGACCGTCAGACGGTACTATTTTCGGCTACTTTTCCTCGCCAGGTCGAGATATTAGCGAGAAAGGTCTTGAACAAACCTGTTGAAATCCAGGTTGGAGGAAGGAGTGTTGTAAATAAAGATATCACTCAGTTAGTTGAGGTGAGACAAGAAAGTGATAGGTTCTTAAGGCTCTTAGAACTGTTAGGGGAGTGGTATGAGAAAGGGAAGATGCTTATCTTTGTTCATTCACAAGATAGATGTGATTCTTTGTTCAAGGACTTGATTCGTCATGGTTATCCTTGCCTTTCACTTCATGGTGCCAAGGATCAGACAGATCGTGAATCCACAATTGCTGACTTTAAGAGCAATGTATGCAACCTCTTGATAGCTACTAGTGTTGCTGCCCGAGGTTTAGATGTGAAGGAGCTTGAACTGGTGGTGAACTTTGATGCTCCAAATCACTATGAAGACTATGTTCATCGTGTTGGTCGGACAGGACGAGCAGGCCGAAAGGGTTGTGCAGTCACATTCATTTCAGAGGAAGACGCAAGATATGCACCAGACCTTGTGAAGGCTCTCGAACTCGCTGAGCAAGCTGTTCCTGAAGATCTGAAGGCACTTGCCGATGGGTTCATGGCCAAGGTGAACCAGGGAACAGAACAAGCCCATGGTACTGGTTATGGTGGTAGTGGTTTCAAATTTAATGAGGCAGAAGAGGAAGCTAGAAAAGCTGCAAAGAAAGCACAGGCAAGGGAATATGGATTCGAGGAAGATAAGTCCGATTCAGACTCGGAGAATGATGGGGTACGGAAGGCCGGTGGTGATCTAGCACAGGCTGCTGCTGCTGCTGCTGCTCAAGCTGCTGCATTGGCTGCAGCCTCAAGGGCTGCTAACCCGGCGGTGCCTCCCCCAGTTTCTGGTGCTCATTTGCTAACAACTATTGGTCTTGGTCTAGGAAATGGCACACTTCCTGCGGCTGCAGCTCTGGCAGGTGAGGCTGCAGCTCGGGCGGCAGCGGAGGCTGCAGCTCGCGCTGCCGCTTTAGCAGCTGCCATGAATTTACAGCAAAAATTGGGGAAGATTCAGGCTGATGCCATGCCCGAACACTATGAAGCAGAGTTGGAGATCAACGATTTCCCACAAAATGCTCGTTGGAGGGTCACTCACAAAGAAACTTTGGGACCAATTTCAGAGTGGACTGGGGCGGCCATCACCACAAGAGGCCAGTATTATCCTCCAGGGAAGATTCTTGGCCCAGGAGAGCGCAAGCTGTACCTGTTTATTGAAGGTCCAACTGAGTCCTCCGTGAAGAAAGCAAAAGCTGAGTTGAAGCGAGTTCTGGAGGATATCACGATGCAGGCTTTGTCTCTTCCTGGTGCAGCCCAACCAGGCAAGTACTCTGTTGTTTGAGAATCATGATTACTCTTTATGGCTTGAGAATGGGATACACTTGATGGAATTTTGTGTTTTTTTTTTTTGTCAAGGATTTAAAATTTATGGCACTTCTGCCTAGAGATGTAAATGGTGCCTGTCTATTCATTTAGTCCTTTTAATCATCTTCTGCAACTACTTGAGAACACTTGTTTGCATCTCGAAAGTTCCTGTTACTTGTACTAAACTGATTCAAAGCAGATGATGTTACTTGGTTGTTTGCTTTCTGTTTTTTTTTTTTTTCCAGTTTCTTTGCCAAGCTTTTAGGATTATCTATACAAATGCTTGTTTTGTTTGAAAGGATTTATGAAGATCCCCACCATCTTATAGTGATAGTGTGTTTTAAATTATTCATTTATGTGTGTTCTTTATTTGGTAATCCTATCTAAATTCAAGAGTGAACAGCATCCGCCTCTTCTAATAAATGCTAAGACTTGGATCAGTGATGGACACAAATTGTTGTGATGTCAATTATGTCTTTATGCATGTTATTGTGGATAATTACCACATAGTTTGCATTGGAAACCTTTGTCATTTACTTGATTAGTTTTTTTTATCCGGATAAATGATTCATTAGGTTGCATCCGCATGATTTCAACCATAGGCGACTGTTGATTGCGAAGGTCACTGTCATTGCTTTTAGTTTTGTCCTTTGTATTGACCATGGATTGTGGTTTAGACCTCAGCAATTGTTGAATGCTCTTTTGCAATGTTGAAGTTGGCAAAATATGACTTATCAAAACTGGCTGAAGGGGGGTTTTCTCCCGTGACTCATATAGAAACTTTGCCCGTCTGTGTGTCCGTCTTCAGCGTCGACCCCCTCATCCTTCCTCACTCAGCTCCCCCTCATCCTTTCAACTTCTTCTTTCTCTTCCCCTCACTTCCTCCTGACTGATCGGTCGGCTTCCCACCGACAGTAACGATATACTAGTAATAGAGGATATGATAAGATATAGGCCTTTGTATATATGATGGCCATGATTGGTCTATATTCTGCATTTATCAATGTACATTAACATAACAGAATCCTTTTAGATGTATTTTTTTGTACTGAAATGACTGTATAGTGCACACTAGTTCATTATCAACTTAATGGAGAGTTTATGGGAATGGCGGTGGACAATCTGGAAAAAGAATTATGCGTGGTATAGAAGGGTTGGAGAGCCCTATTGTTAGTTTGAATGTAGGAAGCTGTTAGAAACAGTTTTATGGTTGCTGATCTGCGGCTTCATAGTCAAACCTGGACTAGAAAGTTCCATATTATCGAGTAAATCAATGTGTGTCTAAGTTCCAGATTGAACAATTAACTAGATGATAGAAAATAGTCAAGCTAAGGTTCGTGTGATTGTAACTTGAGGTGATCTTTGACTGCCAAAGTCGCTGTTATCTTAATTCTTTTAGTGCCAATGGATTTTGGTTCCAGACCTCAGGATTGTTTCAATCCTCTCCTTGAATGTTGCTGTTCTCGAATTAGATGATTTTTGGCAGAGGGTATGCTTAAGATACAGGCTTTTTTATATATGCTCACCATGGTATGTCAAGAGTTTGCATTCATGCTATGTAAGTCAACTCAACAGAATCCTTCTAGGTGTTTTCTTTGCACCGAATTGAATGTGTTTATGCTACAAAGTGTAACGGAGAACTGAAGCGAATTCCGTTGATGTTTTAGAAAAATATTTCAGTATGGATAAAAAAGGGGTTGAAGAGTTCTGCTGTTTACTTTTGAATGTGGGAGCAGTTAGTAGGAAAGACTCTTTTATCGTTGCTGATCTGAGCGGTGAGGAAAGAGTTCTACTGTTTAGCTTTTTATTTTTTTGGGTGATATATTTGATGATATTCCGTATAACTAAATGTTTATTTGACCAAACTATCTGAAATTTGTCGACTGCTTGAATAATTAGAATTTAATTATTTTATAGACTGTATGTTTAACGTAACCTCAAAGACCCGCTATACTAGGACCTTTACACTGTATTTGACACTGCCCAATGGGACCGTCAGGAACCAGGGCATCTGTAAATCACTGCTCAAAGGCTCTTTTTTTTTCAATTTTTTTAATTTTAATACTTCAAGTAGTGATGAGGGTAATCTTGTAGTGAGATGCTCGAGGGGTTTAGATTTAAGTTGACTAACACATGCTTGGAAGCTAGTTAGTAATAAAGCTTCGACACGAAACAGTTCATTCAATTTTTAATTCCTGTCAGTACAGCATTTTTGCAGCATCTTATGGTGGTAGCAAGGAGGTAATTGATTGACATGGATCTTTAGATAAATCAAACTATTACGCAAGTGAAAATGCAGACTGGCGTGTCTTTTAGAACATCCGCAATAGGATTGTTTTAAATGGCCATATCTAGATGAATATTGGTGATATCTGATTCAAAATAGAGACATTGGTGATATAGTTCCCACGTGATTCTTCAAATAGCACTGCGCCTGATCTTTATGGATACAAATAGATATGCCCTGCACGGCTGACAGTATATGCCATTCCCACACATTTCTCCAACATCCATTTCATTGTATCAATTGAGAATTACAATATTGAGGGAATTCGCATTTTAAACACTAATTATGCCTATGATTTGGTTCCTAACTGCCTACAGCCTACCCCTTTCAGTTCTAATCCATTGGGAAAAACATACGTGATGATGCTGAAGGGATACAGAGGAGACATACTTTAACTAGACTTGACCAAATTCCTAGTGATGAGCCATGTCTATATGGAATTGGCAATTGAACCATCGCTTGTGAATTTGGTAACTTTCCCTGTGCACTTAAATTAGTAGGGGTCTTAGCAATGCGTCTGTAAGATCTGTGCTGAAGAATTTTGAGGTAGTTGAGGGAAAATGCAGAAGAATTGATTGAGATGGTTTGGACATTGTAATTGAAGATAAATGATCTCACTAATAATAAGTTGATTAAATCATACTTGAAGGAGCAGCTAGGACTACACTGAGGCAAGATGAGCTTGCATGGAGTCAGCAATGGTGGCTACTAAGTTACCAGAGGCGGCAAGCCCCTAAAAGAGCTCAGCAGAGAAGGGTGTTTGTTATTCATGTCACCAACTCCATGTGTGTCGAATAAGCATGTTGGTTTATTGTTCTTATGCCTTGTATGCTTCTCTTACAAAAGGAGTATCCTGAATAGGTCATGAAAATAGATGTCAAAAGTTATTTTATTTGAATATATTTCTTGGAGGATGTTGCATACAATCTTATTAGTACCTTTGTGGGGAATTCTTGAACCTTATTCTTGATCATGAGCTTCTTCTATTGTATGTATTTTCAATAACTACTAGTGTACGTGGTGATCTCTAGGTGATTAATCATCCTTTTGATTGTTGCTTCCTTCTTGTATGATACTTTCTAGTTGATGTTAACAGTCCTTTTTCTATGAGGACCTAAAAAGGGAATATGGAATATGTGTTTATTTGTTGAACGGTGCGTGACATTGAATGCTGTTATGCAAAATATACTTCAAACCTTTTATTTCAATGTTTGGTTTTGGTTGCTCCATTTTAATCATGAACACTTTATCTTGTATTTCAATGAGTCTTCTTCCTTTGATTTTGTTTTTTTGCTCTTTTCCTTTCTGCACGAGGGATATCATGTGCTTCGGTATGCCAAACGATGTGCTCTCTTCAAGAAGGCAGCAGTGTCTGGCAAAGGCGACAGCTGAGGTGAGTCTCACCCTCCCTCCTTTCTCACTAGTGTGTGTGTGCACGCACGATCGCACGTGTACCTAATCACTTAGTTTTGGTCTGTATGAGATCTGAAATTTCTGCTTTCCGCTTAATTTTTTTTTTCTTTTCCTTTTCTTGCAATAACCATCTTGGCTGTTTTACTCCCATTTGACAAAGCTTGAATTTTCAAGTGATGTTTTCTTGTTCAGGGTGTGAAATCGTTTGCTTATCCTCCAATATTGTTGATCTCATGGGAGGTATGAAAACATTCTACGTGTTGGAAACTTCAAATGCCTTGAACCTTTTACTCCTCGTTTCTTTTTACAATTTACACAGATTTCCATTTTAAGTCTTTATTTGATTTCACTTGGAGCCATTGATTATTCAGTATAGGGCTTGTTGCGTGCTTGTCTGCCAAAGGTCCGCAAAGGGAAGGGGGGGAAAAAAAAAAGAAACTATGAGAAGAAATCTGGTGTTCCTGTGACTTTATGCACTGTTTCTTCACCTGTTGGTTTCTCTCTCTGTCCCCAGAAAAGTAAAAGAAGGGGAAAAGAAGCAGATTGCCTGCTTCAAGGAGTGTGATGGTTGTTCCAGTGAAATCTTTGAAACGAATGTGATGTTCTGCATTTGGAAAGTTATTTGCAGGAAATTGCCTTCACGATATCGAATGAACTATGAGATATCTGTGAGGCATCAATAGGTACATACAATATTGCTAATTTGATCAGTATGATATGTTCTATGTGTTGGATTGAATTCTGGGGGCAAGTCATGCTGTTTTCTGTTGCAATGTGTTTTTCGATAAAATCGAGCTGTTAGATCTGCAGGTCGGTTTGAGAAATTTGAATTCGATGACTCCAGTGAACTAGGCAAGCTTTTATCCGCAAGCTTTTATCCGCTTGGACGTGTGGATCATGAAAGGCCTGTATGAACTGAATGTTGGCCTTTAGGCGAGTTAGGCTTTTAACTCTTGTTTCTGTTGCTTCTAAACTCTCAATTTGCATCAAGAGTTATAGACTGTAATTATACAGTAGCAATTTGGAAAAAAAATATGCATTTTACTTTTTTATTTTCAATTCTAAACCGGTGCAGGAGTCAGAACTTTTCTCCTAACTTTCTCAAAAATGTTTTACTTTTTTTATTTTCATTGGGGGTGTTTGGTTTGAAGGAAGTAGGCGGAAGTAAACGGGGAAGTATAATTGATCACTTCCCTATCTATCCAAACACCGGAAAAGGAAAATAAGAAAACCCCTTTTCCTTTTCTATTCACTTTTTTTACACAACCATTTCCTCACTTCCAAAGTGCTACAGTTAATTTTGTGGTCATGTAAATCTCATTTGTAATACGTTGTAACGCAAAACAGTTAATTTTTCGATCATGTAAATTTGACTTGCATTCTAATTACAGTCCATTTTTTATTTTTCTTAATTAATTTTTATTTAATATTATTTTGTGGTCAATTTTTTCACTTTCACTTCCACATTACCATCCAAACACCGGAAAAGACATAACATTTTCCAACTACACTTCCAACAACATCCAAACACTAGAAAACTTACTAACCAATTCTCAAGTTCCAAAGGGAACTATTATCACTTCCTTACTTCCTCACTTCCACCCTTATATATAGAAAGAGAATGTTTCACCTTTCAAAAATTTCTAGTTTTTTTCACGAGCACCATCATTGAACTGCAACTTATTTTCCTCTCTTCCCTGCCCTCTCACTCTCTCTCTTCTCCCTGCCCTCTCACTATACTTATTATTTAATAATTAATAATTACTAATTACTAATTTTATTATTGACCAATATTAATATTTTTCCAAATGTAGTAATATTAATATTTGATGATTAAATTTATTTAAATTTTGCTAAATTAATGGTTAATCTTATAATAATTTTTATGACATTATATATTAATAAAATTTTTTAATATAATTGATCTATTTTTACATGTTTAATTAATTGATTTTTGACGAATTACAAAAATTTACATAAATAAAAACAAAGGTCAAAGAAACTAAAATTACTAAGGCTACTAGCTCGTGTTCGATTCAAATAAGCTGCATATTGGTATTTACATATATCTCGCAAATTCTTTTGCTACTTGTTACACCGTACGAGCTAAACTTACATATAATAAAAAATATAAGAGAGTTTTTCAAAAAAAAAAAAATTATAAGTATCTCTTGTTCCTTAAAGAGTTTAAGGTGATTAGAAGCTTTTGGTACTAATATCAAAAGTTTAACAAGAAAAATTATCAAATAAACAAAGGCGGTTCACGAACAGTTTGTGCTCGGCTAGTTATTGAATTAGTTCGCTTGCGACTCACTCAATAATAAACGAGCTCAAACAAGGTTAGCTAACTCAAGTTCGGTTTGTTTAAACTCATATTTAATAGCATTAGTTAATTAATTAATTAATAAGTAATAGTTAATTAATAGTAATTAAAAATTAAATAATTAACATGCGACATCATTAGATGTTCTAGAAAATATTTCATTTTTTAGTTTTATATGTTTTAAGAAATGTTCAAATTGTTCACCAATTTTTCGTCAAAATTTTACTAAAAAGTTCGAGTTCAATAACATATTCCATTACATTAAAAGGTTCCAGTCTCATAAAAAAAAAAAAAATTCTAGTTTCAGTTTCTAGAAAAAAGGTTTAGTTCTAAAATAAAATTCAGTTGACTAAAAGGGGTAGAATTCTAATTTACTAAACAAAGAACGAGAAGCCATAAAAAATGAAGATATCTTCTTTGGTTGCATCTTTTGCATGTTGGATTTTAATTATAAAAAATGAAATTTCATATATTATTTAATAATTATTTAATTATTGTTATTAAGCAAGTCCAACAACAACTCATATTGACTTGGTCAAATAACCGTTATAAGAGTTATTATACTCCTTATGACTAATTATTGTATTTATTAATGTTCATATTATTATTATGAGTAATTGTTATATGGATATTTCATCTATAAATAGACATACACATCATAACTATTTTCAAGAAGAAATATAGAAAAGAAGCAAAAAGAAAAAAAAATATATATCATCCACTCCCCTGTTTTCCAAACCATCTCTCTAATCTTATATATTTTATTCTCTACTTCTCCCAGGTCATGTTGAGAAGGCGGCTCGTGATCAACTCTCTTTGTTGGTCGTGAACATGAGGGAATTCAGTAGAGAGGGGTTTGTACTTTTTTCTGTCTTGACTGACTGTACGAAGTTGATGATATACTTTTAGGGTGGTAATTACACGTCTTCTCCGAAGACGGTAACATCTTTACTTATTTTTATTTTATCATATTCAGTTTTAGAAAATTAAATGTAGAACAAAATTTCCAGCATTGCACTTAAAATCAGGGCCCTGTTCTTGAAACAACAGGAAAGTTGGGAAAAAAAAAAATGAAAAGCTATCAAATTAGAAACTATTCTAGAAAAGAAACCTACCCAATTAGAATATTTGCTATTGAGAATTCTATTAAATTAGAATACAAAGTGAACTAATACTAGAATTTGATTTATTTAATTAAAAATAAAATAAACTAAAAAGTCCTTGTCGCTTAAGAAAAAGAAACAAATCAAATTAAATTTTTTTTTCCCTACAAAAGAAAGTTGTCAATTGAAATATGAATATTAGACAGAAATAAATAAGCTCTCCTCTCTCTCTCTCTTAACCTCGCAAATTTATCCTATTTTTTTCTTCTCTGATTCCATAATTATTCCCCTCTTTCAGTTTCTATTTCAGTTTGCTCTTTTATATAATCATCTTATCATACAACGAAAATGAAACACACAGTTTTTTTGAGCAGAAGAAATGGAAAATTGATATTAGAAAAAGAGTAGACACGAATGTATTTTTTTATTGATATTATCTATGTTTTCTTTTGTTAAAAATTTTCCATGGTATTTGATAATATGTCTCAGGTTTTTTTTGGGTATTATCGAATCGATAGAAAAAAGAAAATTTTCGTCAAATCTTTATGAATTTCTCTCTCAATTGCAGCACTCTGATAAGATTTTTTCCCCTGGACATCATTATAGAATTTTGGTAGAGTCTCGTCTACATCTGAAGGATTTCGGGCACCACACCAAAAGACTAGTCTTATAGGTGGAGTTGTCTAAATTCTTATATGTGACCATTTTCACCTGCTCTCAAACGATGTATGTCTTCAGACTGGCCATCGTCGATTTCATCGGATGTGGCTCAGTCTGCACCCCATGGCCTCTCACTCTTCTAAGAGAAGAGCTGCAACCTCAAGCCCAGTAGCGTACGCAGAATTTTCACTAAGTGGGGGCGAAAACATTTTGAACTAAAATTGAAAATTTATAAAAATCAAACAACATATTCCAAGTTTTGATATTACAAAAAAATAGAGGGGCTCCCATTCAAGACAACATATCTCACTCTAATTATAATGCTCCCCTTCGTGGAGCCATATTCTGAAATCATTGAATGATTGATTCATCGTCAATGCTGTCAAATATGTTTTTTTAAATATATGTCACCAAGCAATCATTCATCAACTCATCACCCATTCTCAGAAAAACCAATGATTTTTCACTGCCAGTTTCTCCAAAAAATGCCTCTTTTTTATTCACAACCTAATGATCATCCACTAAAGAACAAAGGAAAAACAAAATGAGGTTCCTCTTTTAATTTCAATTAAACTTCAAAAATTTCAACAATTATACAAAGAAATCCCTAATCTCAAAACCCTAATTCCAGAGGACGATCAACAAATCAAGAACCCTAATTCTGATAAATTTTTTTCCAAATCTAATCTTTTTAAAAATGATCAATTGAACGGAACCAACCAATTCTTTTGTATACCTGATAAGATTAAGAATCAACCAAGACTTACAAGTGGAACTCTAACTCAGATCAAGAAATCAAGTCACTGAAATTCAAAATTCAGATCGAGAAATTACCTGCTTGCACTTCTTCTAGCGCTTGCCGTTGGCGGTCTGCATCACGAGTTCTGTCGAGAAGATGTTGTTGAGGTTCTTCTTGACGTCGAAAGGAGGCGAGCTTTAGATCGTGAGAGAAGAGAGAAAGATCGTGAGTGAGAGGGATGCGTTGGAGAGGTATTGAGAGAGATTTGTTGGAGAGGTTGTGAGAGTTCTCAATCCCCAAAGGAGAGACTGAGAATCTGTCATTAGGAGAAACTAGCGGTTTTTTTTTTTTTTTTTTTTTTTTGGAGATCAAGGAGAAATGATTCAAGTTGGATTTTTTTGCTTAGTTAACCCAACTCCAGTGGGGGCGACCGCATACGCTCGCCCCCACCTGGGTCCGCCACTGCTCAAGCCCTAACTCCCATGGCTCCTGCTTCCTAATGCTTACGGCGAACACACGAGTATCGAAAGTTCTTCGACATGGCCACCATGAGAGTCATGGGTTCCTCCAGCAGCTGGCTGATTGCATGCGACGGTCCCCTTCAATCCCGTCACATGGGCTCGAATGAGTATTTAAAAAGTGTAATGTCTTTTTCGGTGTTTAGTTGGTAATGTGAAAGTGAAAGTGAAAATTTTGACCGCAAAGTTGACTGCACATTAATATTAAAATAAATATTAATTATGAAAAAAACTGGACAGTAATCAGCCAGCAAGTGAAATTTGCATGAGCACAAAATTAATTATTTTGAGTTACAACTTATTACCAATGAGATTTATATGACTACAAAATTAACTGTAGTACCCTGAAAATGAGGAGTTGGTTGTGTAAAAGAAAGAGGGAAAGAAAAAAAATTTCCCATTTTTTTTGGTGTTTGAATGGACAGGAGAAGTGAGAAATGAAACCTCCCACTTCCTCACTTTCTCGGTTCCACCTCTAACCAACAGCCCTTAAAGCAATGGAGTACCGTTTGAAGAAAGAATACATTGCCGCGTTTCTATAATTTATCTGAAGCTTCTTTCAAACAAAGAGACTGAAACTAACAAGTTATTTATAAACAGAGTTGAAAGTGCCATGCAGCTTAAGCTAATTCCATCACAAACTCCATAGCTTTACATGGTAGAGAGAATGTTGTGTTAAAAGAGTTCATCCTTTAATTCTGAAGTAAATACGGATTTGAGATCTTATTATTGATCCATCCACATTCTAGAATCTTGTCCCCACTCTTTTTATTTATAGCAAGAATCCAAAACTAATAAACCTAGCAAGAGGAAAGCTAACGCTGTCCCTCACACAAGGGCCCCATGAAATTGAGTGATTTGAGTGCATGTCAGAATCAAGGCTGTTTGTTTTCTTGAAAGTTTAGTTGAAAACTAAGCATTGTTAGTCTCATATATTTTTTTTTTTTTGAGACGATTTGTTTATTGTAAAAACTGCGGGAGAAAACTTATGTTCTACCTTAATTTTTTACATGAACAATGTGATGTTAAATTTCAAAATGTTCTGCGTCAAAAATATTTGAAATCTGATATGCGAGGACCCACAGCGTTTTCATCTGCCAAACACCCCAAAGTTGCTTGGAAGCATGAGCTCCCTTTTTTTCCTGTGATCGCGTGACATTAAAATTAGTATTGTCATTAATTAATCTTAATAATTGTTGTTTTGGAAAATGACATTGTATTATAATTAATAATCCTAGTACCAACAACAAACACCCACAAAGGTGACTTTGCTGGATGTCACATTGCCCACTTGGTCCAAATACCATGTTGCACTTATTAAATTAGGGTTTGTTGCTGCTTCTTCTTCTTCTTCTTTTTTTAATAAAATTTAATCCCTTATTATAAAATATTATCCATCCCAAGAATTGTTTTTAGATATTAATCCTTTTCTTTGCATTCGGAGGATTGTTTGCATAATTGCACCTAACAACTGATAAATAACAAAAAAAAACTTCATATAGTTTTTCTTCTGCAATTCAAATTTGGAAAAACTCGTGGTGATCAATATATATGACAGAAGAATTGAGTAGAATTGTTAAATAATACTTTTCTTGAAAATTTCTTCTAAAAACAATTACTTAACTTTTTTCTTAGTTTTGATGTATTCTAAATATATGAATGAGAAGATAGAAGATTTGTGACCAAAGAAATTATCTAGTGAAAAGTAACTCCCGCTCTGTCAAGAGATTTTGTCTCTGTAAATTGTGCACCCCCCCCCCCCCCCCCCCCACCACCCCCCCCCCCCCCCCCCCAACCAACAACACACAAAAAAAAAAAAACAAAACAAAAACCCCAACCCCCCCCCCCCCCCCCCCCCCCCCCCCCCACTGGAGCTCAAGACTCTCGACAATGGCGACGAGGACTTGTGCCCCCCCCCCTCCTCTTTTCTTCTTCATCGTCGAATTGACACTATGGGCACGTTATTTCTCAAAAAAAATTTAGATAGTTTAGTGTTTAGGAGAAAAAGACCTCTTTTGATTTAAGTTTCTAGGATCCAATTTGAACATCCTCTCTATTGAGAGATGGGCTACCTCAATTTCAGGAAATGTCAACTCTTTTAATTTCGAGAAGTATTGTAGCTGAATTAGTTGTGATTTGAGAGTGCCTAATTATAGGGCTTTTAGTGAACCACAAACTTTTGTTAAACGGTTGACTCTTAGATTTTTATCAATAAAGTATTAGTTTTTGGGAATTTTAAGGTCAAAATAGAGATCGTGCGTTAGGGGTGGCGCCGCAAGTGGGTGCCCTCAATTAGGTCCTCGACTTCACGCTTGAGGTCAGGCTCGTCAGCCTCGACAAAGGCGAGGGAGAGACTAAGGAGAAAGCTCACGCCACTCGCCCGATAGAGGAGAAAACTCGTTTAGTAAATGGATTGGGTAAACCTATTTGGTACCGATTTTGTGCCCCCCTTCTTTGAAATCTTGGCTCCGCCACTGTCTTAGGGGGCTTCACCCCCACAGACTAATCCCTATACACCACATGCAGGTCTCCTCCACATGTAATGGGTTAAGTCCGGGTCTCGTGGGGGGAATGTCCCCCTCATAGGTTCGAATCGGTGCCCGGTGGGGAGCAACCAACGTGCCAATTTTTTACTTTCTACGTCTGTTTTGGATGAGATTATGCAAATATTACTGCCTTTTCAAGCAATGGGCACTCGACCAGACACCACAGCAAGTTACGTGTTTGATGCTTTCTTCAGATAAAAACATAAATATTTTGTATCTCGTCTGTCTCACATCATCAGCTACTTACATGGTAAGGTTCAAGCTCTATGGCTAAGAGGTTGTTGGCAGTTGGTGCAGTTATTATTGGAGAGTACTCGAGCTTTCACAAGAGGTAACACGTTGGTTTTAAGTAGAGATTGAGAACTAATAAATTGATAAGTTTTACCTACTACTTTCTATTTACATCTATTAATTTTTCTATTTTTATATGATACAAGACTATACCAATAATCTCTCAATTCATGTGCGAATATAAATCAATTGTCCATGAGAAATTATAAAGCTTATTTTAATTTGGACACTATACACTATCTGTGGGTATGCTTGGCCTTGATCTCGACGTGATATCTATGACCATAAACACTAGTGAGTTGAATTAACATCCATGCGGGTTTGCACCATCTATTAGTTAACTATCCATAAATCTTCACCAAGCAAATCAACACTTAAGAGAATATGAATCTACAAAACTTTCAGGAAGGCACACCATTGCGCTTGTGTAGTGGTCAAAAATTGATCCTCATAGGATGACCTCACGTGTCCAAAACAGGAGACTTCGTCACTCCATACTAGGCATGTCAACGGGTCAGGTTCGGGACGAGTACGGATGGTACCATACCTGCCCCGTTTACCCAAGAGGGTACGATACCTGCCCCGTTTACTCACGGGTCAGAAGATGGGTTTTCATACTTGGACCCGCTGTGCCCACCGATCCAGTCCCGTTTACCTATACCCGAAATAATTCAATTAATAAAAAAATCAGAGGCCTCCCGAATAAAAATGTGAGTATGATTTTCACAATATGGATCTCAAAATATCAATAGTTGAAAAACAAAAACTTTACAATTTTCAAATGAAAGGGAACATCAATATAACGTTATATTCTAAAATTGATATTATAACATCTAGCTTTTCAATTCTCAAACTAAATATTTATATTTAGGTGTTGAAACGAGTAAATGGGTAATCGGGTCTGGTTTAGGTAAAATCAGAGCCGACTCATTTACTAAACGGGTATATAGGTACGGGTCCAGAACAACCTTTCTCATACCCGCCTAATCGGGTCGGGTCCGGGTCCATACCCGACCCGTTGACAAGCCTACTCCATTCCTTCTCGGAGCTAGTTCGGTCCACACTGAAGTCACTTTTCGCCTTGAGGATACTTTCGTCCAGGTGCCTCTGATGTTCCAAGCTATCCCAGATCTCCCTCCACCATGAAGACTTCAATTCCACATAACATGGCCACAACAACAGATCATCTCTGATCTCCGCCGGCAGTTACGCATCTTAATCTTATTTCACGTTCTTAAATGTAACACTCTCTATCGTAGGCAGTTATGGACAAGTAGATTTTCCTGCATTCAATCCCAACAATTAAGTGCCGTGATCGCGACAGTTACAACAAATCAACACGTGCAAATCGTGCAGTTACGTTGATCACGCCCCAACAACTCGCCTCCATACACACAAAATCAGAAGCATAAATATACCTTCTCCTCTAACAAGAAGGAGGACTTCTAGATCTTTTTTCTTCCAGCTAAGTTCAACACTAAAACTCTTGTAACACCCCGATCCGGCGGGTACGGAGACGTTAGTGCGACGTATATACGCAGGTCAAAAATACCCTCACGTATATACGCTAAGCATCAGTACAGGCAAGAATCAGAGTACGGAAGCACATGGTGCATTATACATTCCAACATAAGAGTACAATTATAAGGTTATCACCAGATGTGACAAATATTACAAGAATATTACATCACCAATATGGTGCAATTGCGAGAATACAAAGGATGGTACAAGTATGAACAGTACAAAAGGAGGCTCAGAGTCATAGCAGGAAAACTCTAGAGCCGAGCAGGAGGCCTGGAAGGATGGGGCTCTGGACGGTCTGCTGGGGATCCACGCTACCGCTGCGCCACTCTGATCGGCAACTGGGAGAATCCACACGCCCCAAACTCCAAAACCTGGACATGAGGATCCAGAGGAGTCAGAACTCCCCGGCGAGTGGTGATGTGGAAGCCAGATGGCGAGCATAGATAAGTACACGTGTATCGATAAATCTGGATCATAAACGTGCATTGAAAACCGTGTCGTGGGCACAAGTATACAGGAGCAAGCAGATAGACAGCAAATGATATCAAGCAGGGAAGACTCATAATATGATTAGATAAGAGCAAGAGACAAGTGAATAGAACACAAGTAGAAAGGCAGGATATGAGCAGGTATAGTATAATAATCATAAAACCGAAAATCCGAAGTAAAATCTGATACAAGCAAACATGACAAGGCATACTACAGATTCATAGCTGGCATCTTTTATTAGTATTATTACTCGTCTTACCCCGATGTCTAGATATGCGAACTAGCGTCCAAGCGCACATATATCCACATCTGAGTAAAGCAAGGTTGTTATTAGAAACCAACGGGGGTATCAACGAACAATATTTACAGTGGGTCCCGTACATGCCCGGGACCACGGTCCAGGACGTTCCATTGCTGATGTATGGAACCGGCCGCCAGGCCTACAGGAGGGTCTTATAGAATGCCCTTATCAAGATGGTACCAAGAAGGAGGGAGCCAGCACTCCCCTCTGTAACGCCCCGATCCCACGGATACGGAGACGTCACTGCGACGTATATACGTAGGTCAGAAAATGCCCCCACGCATATACGCTAAGCAATAAGTACAACAAGAATCAGAGTACACGACAAAGCGTGATATCCATACATATGCCAACATAAAAGTACAAGTACAAGTCATCACAAAATATGATAAAATATTACACATTACATGTATCTTTTATCACATCCAAGTTCAAAAGCAAAAGATACAATATAAACACAAAATGCTCACGAGTAGGATGAAGATCCCGTGAGTCAAAAAGAGAGATCTGGCACAAGGACTGGAGCTAATCGGCCTGCTCACTAAAGAAAGCTTGATCCTCTGTGGATGGCTCCACTTCGATCCAAGCTTCAGAACCTGAATATGCAAATCCAAGGGGGGTCAAGACCTCATAACAATAATCAGGCTACAGCCAAATGGCATAAGAGACGTAAATAAGTAAGGGGAACAGTAAGATAAATATCAATCAGCAGGTAATGAAAGCATAAAGAGTAAGAGTCTGAATACAATAGATCCACAGTTAATGTCTTATTATTATTACTTGTCTTACTATGATATCTAGCTATGTGACCCAGCGTCCCAGCTCACATAGATCCATATCCTAGTAAAGCAAGGTTGTTATTGGAAACCAGCGGTTGTATCGACGAACTATGTTTACAGTGGATCCCGTACATGTCCGGGATAACGGTCCAGGATTGTTCCGTTGCTTGGTGACGGAAGCCAGCCGCTAGGCTAACAGGAGGGACTTATGTATGCCCTTTATCATGATAGTATTCAGGAAGAGGGAGCAAGCACTCCCCTCGGTCCCCTGGTGGCCCACAGGTCAGACCGGAACATGAGTTGCACAACATTCCTAAAACCACTGTAAACACGAACACATATCGATATTCGCATGTTTTCCCCCGACCCAATATAAGTTGGTCCATTTTATACAAAAGTCAAGTGTATCATGCTTGGTTCAAGTGATGGCATGATAAGTGGTGATATCCATTTATTAACAAGTTATGAAATGAGACTACACAATAATAAGTCATGAAGTAACAAGAAGTAATATCCATCAAGTAATATGTCATGAGGTATCAGTCATGAAGCACAAGTAACAATAATACATAGCACATGAACCAATGATAAGATCCAAATTCAGAAAAGAAATCAACTAAGACAAACAGTCAGAATTAGTCGACTAGGTGGAATGGTTAGTCGACTAATAGGGGTCTTAAGTCGACTAGCAGTCAGGATTAGTCGACTAAAACTGGGTTCCAGAGAGTTGGATTCTGGTTTCAGGAAAAGTTAGTCGACTAGGTGGAAAGGGTAGTCGACTAACAGTGACTACAAGTCGACTAACAGATACTTAAGTCGACTAAATCTGGGATACAGAGAGTTGATGTTTTATTTCAGGAAAAAGTTAGTCGACTAGGGTAAAAGGGGTAGTCGACTAACAGTGGTTTCCAGAGAGTTGAGGTTTATTTCCAGAAAAGGTTAGTCGACTAATAACCAGGGTAAGTCGACTAAAACTGAGTTTCAAAGAAAGGTTATGGTTCAACTAGCTGGATTAGTCGACTAATCCCTAGGTCCAGTCGACTAATCGTGGCCTGAAAATAGCGTACAGAACAGAATTTGCTGGTCGAATTTGAAGGTCAAAAATGTGATTTTGAAGGCACAAGTGTACAAGATGTGGAAATACAAGTATACTAGGAAGATCACAAGTCTTGGTGAGTAAAGACACTCACTAGGATTGGTTAATCGAAGCTTTACGAGTTCCGAAAAGATCGTTGTCGACAATATCCCCAACTTGATCCTTGGCGATGTTGCGGACGATCCCAATCCAAAGAAGTGGTGGTTGCTTGAGATGGAGAAGATGACCTAGGTGTTTTGGAGTTAGGGTTTGAGTTGAGGTGAAGGAGGATTGGTGAGGGTGAAGGTTTTTCTTGGTGGAAGGAAGTAAAAAAGGAAAGAAGTGTAAAGGAAATGTTTAAATAGGTTTATGATTTTGTAAAGGAGATGCAATTTATGTAGAAGAGAGGGGGCTTTGTGTAAATAGGGGAGGGGATGAGTGTCCCTCTTCTTGGCCACTTGGCCGGCCATGGGAGAGAGAGAAAGAGAGATGCATTAAATGAGGAAGTAGGTGGGAGTTGGTGGAATTTTGAGAAAAGTAGAATTATTGAGAAATTGGAAAATTTTGAGGCTTGTGAAGGAAGTAAAGGAAAATCAAGAAAAAGGAAAAGGAAAAGAATTATAAAAAGGAAAGATATTTTCTTTGGCTTAAAATTTAAAAATGTTGTAAAGACAATTTTCCAGGTTTAAGTCGAAGATGCGGAAAACATTTCGGAAAATACCGAAATCGTCCGAAATTCAAGTATCTCGGAACGACCCGAAAATTTTACCAAAAATCAAGAATAATATTTTAAGACTCATGGTGAAATTCGTTTGAAGAAATAATTTATAGTTTTAAAACTAAAAATCCCGGAATCAGTTATCTACCGACTCCGTTGGAATTTTCATAAATTCATAAAATTCTCAGAAAAAGTATTTAGATAGAAAATATGATTCTAAGAAATAAAGTCTAAAGGACCTTTTAGAAATTCCTAACTGTTTGTGAATTAAAAATCCGAGAATCGATCAGCGACACTGGTCGACACCGGTTTTGAAAATATTTAATTAAATTTAGGAAAATTCCAGAAAATCATAGAAAATATATAATATTGGAAAATGATTTTTAAAACTGAAATCGGTCAAATACAGAAAGTAAATCAAAAAATACGATCGAAAAGCTGAATACGCAACTAAGTACGTATTCCAGGAACGGGGCATTACAATCCATCCACCTTACAAAAATTTCGTCCTCGAAATTTCATAAAGTGAAAGGTGACGGTAAAGAAGGATAACAGGAAGTGAAAGGCAGCAATAAAGAAGGATGAGAAGAAAGAGTTTACCAAATCAAGATGTGAAGAGTTGAGGGTAACGCTCACGGATAACATCCTCTCGTTCCCACGTGGCCTCTCCTGGTGCATGTCTGTTCCAAGACACCAACACTAATGGTATAGCCTTATTCTTCAATGTCTTAACACTTCTGTCCAAAATGGCCATCGGTTGCTCTTGGTATGACAAATCCGGTTGTAGTTCCAGTTCGGAGTGATCCAGGATATGACTATCATCCTTCACATACCTCCTCAGCTGTGATACGTGGAATACATTGTGAACTCCGTCCAAAGATGGCGGTAACGCCAACCTGTAAGACACATCTCCCACTCGGTCCAAGATCTCGAATGGGCCGATATATCTCGGACTAAGCTTCCCACGAGTACCGAACCGGATTACTCCCTTTGTAGGTGATATCTTCAAAAACACATGATCCCCTGTCTGGAATTCCAATGGCCTTCTCAGTGTGTCCGCCCAACTCTTCTGCCGACTCTGAGCTGTCCTGAGGTGGTCTCTGATAATCCTGACTTTATCTGTTGTCTGAATCAGGATCTCTGGTCCCAAAAGTCTCCTCTCACCGACTTCATCCCAACAAATCGGTGACCTACACTTCCTACCATACAATGCTTCAAAAGGTGCCATCTTGATACTTGCCTGATAGCTGTTATTATAAGAAAATTCAGCCAAGTGTAGATGGTCTTCCCATGATCCCTGGAATTCAATCATGCAGGCCCGCAACATATCTTCAAGAATCTGGATAGTCCTTTCAGATTGTCCGTCTGTCTGAGGATGATATGAAGTACTGAATTTCAGACGAGTCCCTAGACTTTCTTGGAGGCTTTCCCAGAAATGAGATCTGAATCTGGTGTCTCTGTCTGATACAATACTAACTGGAACTCCATGCAGACGAACTATCTCCTTCATGTACTTGTCTGCTAGAACCTCTGTTGTCTGACCTACCCTGAATGGTATGAAGTGAGCTGATTTGGTGAGGCGATCAATGATTACCCACACAGCATTATTACCTTAGGACTGCGAGGCAATGCCGTGACAAAATCCATGGTGATGTGCTCCCACTTCCACTCAGGTATCGGTAAAGGTTGTAGAAGTCCAGCTGTCCTCTGATGCTCTATCTTTATCTGCTGACAAACCAAGCACTTGGCAACATACTGGGCTATCTCCCTCTTCATAGCATTCCACCAAAACTGCTTCTTTATGTCCTGATACATCTTGTTTCCCCCTGGGTGTATGGAATAGGCTGAACTGTGTGCTTCTGCCAGAATCTTCTGTCGAACTTCTCCTTGGGGAACACAAATCCTGCTGCCAAAATATAATGCACCATCTGTATGAATACATATATCAGTCCTCAATCCAGCCTCTACCTGGGCTCGAAATGACTGCAATCTGGGATCTTCCTTTTGAGCTTCCTTGATCTCATCTATCAATGTTGACTGAATCTGCAAGGTCATGAACTGCCCTGTCTTATCAACTCCTTGTACCAACATTAAGTCCAATCTGATGATGTCTTGAATCAACTCCTTCTGCTGAGTAAGTTGGACAAGCACTCTTTTCTCTGGCTTCCTGCTCAGTGCATCCGGTACTGTATTGACCTTGCCTGGATGATATTGCAAGTCAATATCATAGTCCGCCATCAGCTCCAGCCACCGCCTCTGCCTCATGTTCAACTCCTTCTGTGAGAAAATATACTTGAGGCTCTTGTGATCCGTGTATATCAACACCTTATCTCCCAGAAGATAATGTCTCCAGATCTTCAATGCAAATATAACAGCTGCCAGCTCCAAGTCATGAGTTGGGTAATTCCGCTCATGAGTCTTCAGTTGCCTGGATGCATAAGCTATGACATGATCATGTTGCATAAGTACACACCCCAGGCATTTTCCTGATGCATCACTGAATATGACCATCCCTCCTCTTCCTGAGGGAGTCTTCAAGATTGGAGCTGAAATGAGCCTCTGCTTCAATTGCTCAAAAGCTGCAGTACATTCCTCTGTCCATATGTACCTTTCTCCTTTCCGAGTGAGCTGGGTTAATGGAGCTGCAATCCTAGAGAAATCTTGGACAAAGCGTCGGTAATATCCGGCTAGTCCAAGAAAACTCTTAATTTCAGTCACCGTCCTCGGAATTGGCCAATCTCTCACCGCCTGGACTTTGCTGGGGTCAACTGAAATTCCTTCTGCTGAAACTATGTGTCCAAGGAAGGCTATACTGTCCAACCAAAAGTCACACTTGCTCCTCTTAGCATGAAGCTGCTCCTGCTGGAGAGTCTGTAATACAATCCTCAAGTGTTCTGCATGCTCCCTGTTGCTCTTTGAATAGATCAAGATGTCATCTATAAAAACCACTACAAACTGATCCAAATAGGGCGAGAACACTCTGTTCATCAAATCCATGAAAACTGAAGGGGCATTGGTGACTCCGAAAGGCATAACTAGAAACTCATAGTGGCCATAACGGGTCCTGAATGCCGTCTTCGGAATATCCTCCTTCCTCACCCTTAGCTGATGGTAACCCGACTGTAAATCTAATTTAGAGAATACTCGGGCTCCATGAAGCTGATCAAACAAATCATCAATCCTTGGTAAGGGATACTTGTTCTTGATGGTAACTTTGTTCAATTCTCTATAATCAATACAAAGCCTTTTACCACCATCCTTCTTACTTGCCAATAGCACTGGAGCTCCCCATGGTGAAGTACTTGGTCGAATTAATCCCTTATCAGAGTATTCCTGCAGCTGCTTCTTCAGAATCTCTAACTCCGTAGGTGCCATCCTGTACGGAGCCTTGGATATAGGAGCTGTTCCAGGCACAGTATCAATAGAAAACTCAATCATCCTTTCAGGTGGCAGTCCTGAGATCTCAGCAAACACTCCTGGAAATTCATCCCACACCGGTACTCCCTTCTGCATCTCTGTACTAGTCATCCGAGTCTTTCTCTTAGTAGACTTCACTTCTACACTAAATTGGAACTCCGGTTGAAGAGGGATCCTGAAAATAATCTTCTTCTCCCTACAGTCAATCACTGCATAATATTGACTGAGCCAGGTCATGCCTAAGATTACGTCGTACCCCTTGGTGTCTAGTACGAGCATATCTATGGCCAAGGTCTTATCACAAAGTTCTACTGGACAATCAGCACAAACTCTAGAAGATATGACTACTCCATTCCCCGTACTAATCTCCCATTTGTGGTCTAAAGATCTAACAGGTATGGAATGCAATGCCACAAAATGATCTGAGATAAAACAATGTGAAGCACCTGAATCGAAGAGGGCTAAAACAGGTTAGAATGCACCCTGATATTACCTGTTATCACCTCCTCAGAAGTCTCAGCCTCTACTTCCGTCAAGTTGAAGGCTTGACCCCTTCCACGCCCTGCAGCAGTCCTAGCTCCTCTCTGGACTGGGCGAATAGCTTGCTGTGGAGGAGGGGGAGGAACTCTCCTGATCATCGGTCCTTGATTCCTCTGTCCCGGTGGCCCTGGAAGTGCTCTCTGTCCATTCGGTCCCGGCAGTGCTGGCAAAACTTGGCCGGCTATCCCCGTTCTCCTGTGTGGACAGGCTTCTATGGAATGGTCTCGGGAACCACACACCAAGCATAATCCATTTGCCCTACGGCAATTCTGACGAATATGGCCTGGTTTCTGACAATAGCTGCAGAAGGAAAAAGGTTGGGCCGTCTGGTAGGGAGCTGGTCTGAATGGTTGCCTCATAGTCTGAACCTTCGCTGCTCTGTATGGGCCTTCTCTTCCCATAGGTGGAAATGGCCTCTTCATGGCCTGGTTCCTCATCTGGTTCTCTTGCTTCTTCTCCAGTCCACGCTCTACCTCCCGAGCTATGGTGAGAACTTCTGAATAAGTCTTCAGCTGCTGGGGCATTAGGAAAACTTGGATGTCCATCTGCAAGCCCTGCTGAAACCTACTAGCCCGCTTCTCCTCATCAGTTACCATGTACGGAGCAAAGCGGCTAAGTCTGAGAAATTCCGCGGCATACTCATCCACGGATCTATTCCCTTGCTGAAGTCTGATGAACTGCTCTTCCATGTCCTTCTGAGCAGTGGCAGGGAAGAATCTGCTATAAAAGCTCTTGGAGAATGTGTCCCAGGTGACAGGCTTCTCCAATCTGGCCTCCTCAGCTAGCCACCAAGTTCTGGCTATATCCTTCAATTGAATCTTAGCAACCTCCACCTGATTCTCCTTTGGAACTCGAGCTGCATTCAATAAGTCTGTGGTGTCTGTCAGCCATTGCTCAGCATCCAGGGGTTTCTCTTCACCCGTGAATATGGCTGGTTGCAGCCGTCTGAAGTCTGAAATATTTCCCGGCCTCTGATCCTTTGGAGCTGCCAATTCTTGCCGGAGGAGTTCCGTCTGTTGCTGCTGGTTCTCCATCATCGTCTGAATGACCTTCAGAATGTCCACATTCTCTCCCGTGGGTCCATTCGATGCTTGTCCGGAATGGTTTCGTCCCGTCCTTCTCTCCATACCGAATTGGGATAAGATAACTGGAATTTGGAAACAAATGGAAGGAGTTTAGGACACAAGGAAAGGAATCAAGAAGGGATCAAGAAGGACTAGATAACTTTGTACATTGTAGTTGGCAATAGCAAATTACTGGAATTTGCTACTTGATTGTACTATAGGTGTGAGAGCCTAGGCTCTGATACCAACCTGTAACGCCCCGATCCCACGGATACGGAGACGTCACTGCGACGTATATACGTAGGTCAGAAAATGCCCCCACGCATATACGCTAAGCAATAAGTACAACAAGAATCAGAGTACACGACAAAGCGTGATATCCATACATATGCCAACATAAAAGTACAAGTACAAGTCATCACAAAATATGATAAAATATTACACATTACATGTATCTTTTATCACATCCAAGTTCAAAAGCAAAAGATACAATATAAACACAAAATGCTCACGAGTAGGATGAAGATCCCGTGAGTCAAAAGAGAGATCTGGCACAAGGACTGGAGCTAATCGGCCTGCTCACTAAAGAAAGCTTGATCCTCTGTGGATGGCTCCACTTCGATCCAAGCTTCAGAACCTGAATATGCAAATCCAAGATGGGTCAAGACCTCATAACAATAATCAGGCTACAGCCAAATGGCATAAGAGACGTAAATAAGTAAGGGAGAACAGTAAGATAAATATCAATCAGCAGGTAATGAAAGCATAAAGAGTAAGAGTCTGAATACAGTAGATCCACAGTTAATGTCTTATTATTATTACTTGTCTTACTATGATATCTAGCTATGTGACCCAGCGTCCCAGCTCACATAGATCCATATCCTAGTAAAGCAAGGTTGTTATTGGAAACTAGCGGTTGTATCGACGAACTATGTTTACAGTGGATCCCGTACATGCCCGGATAACGGTCCAGGATTGTTCCGTTGCTTGGTGACGGAAGCCAGCCGCTAGGCTAACAGGAGGGACTTATGTATGCCCTTTATCATGATAGTATTCAGGAAGAGGGAGCAAGCACTCCCCTCGGTCCCCTGGTGGCCCACAGGTCAGACCGGAACATGAGTTGCACAACATTCCTAAAACCACTGTAAACACGAACACATATCGATATTCGCATGTTTTCCCCCGACCCAATATAAGTTGGTCCATTTTATACAAAAGTCAAGTGTATCATGCTTGGTTCAAGTGATGGCATGATAAGTGGTGATATCCATTTATTAACAAGTTATGAAATGAGACTACACAATAATAAGTCATGAAGTAACAAGAAGTAATATCCATCAAGTAATATGTCATGAGGTATCAGTCATGAAGCACAAGTAACAATAATACATAGCACATGAACCAATGATAAGATCCAAATTCAGAAAAGAAATCAACTAAGACAAACAGTCAGAATTAGTCGACTAGGTGGAATGGTTAGTCGACTAATAGGGGTCTTAAGTCGACTAGCAGTCAGGATTAGTCGACTAAAACTGGGTTCCAGAGAGTTGGATTCTGGTTTCAGGAAAAGTTAGTCGACTAGGTGGAAAGGGTAGTCGACTAACAGTGACTACAAGTCGACTAACAGATACTTAAGTCGACTAAATCTGAGATACAGAGAGTTGATGTTTTATTTCAGGAAAAAGTTAGTCGACTAGGGTAAAAGGGGTAGTCGACTAACAGTGGTTTCCAGAGAGTTGAGGTTTATTTCCAGAAAAGGTTAGTCGACTAATAACCAGGGTAAGTCGACTAAAACTGAGTTTCAAAGAAAGGTTATGGTTCAACTAGCTGGATTAGTCGACTAATCCCTAGGTCCAGTCGACTAATCGTGGCCTGAAAATAGCGTACAGAACAGAATTTGCTGGTCGAATTTGAAGGTCAAAAATGTGATTTTGAAGGCACAAGTGTACAAGATGTGGAAATACAAGTATACTAGGAAGATCACAAGTCTTGGTGAGTAAAGACACTCACTAGGATTGGTTAATCGAAGCTTTACGAGTTCCGAAAAGATCGTTGTCGACAATATCCCCAACTTGATCCTTGGCGATGTTGCGGACGATCCCAATCCAAAGAAGTGGTGGTTGCTTGAGATGGAGAAGATGACCTAGGTGTTTTGGAGTTAGGGTTTGAGTTGAGGTGAAGGAGGATTTGGTGAGGGTGAAGGTTTTTCTTGGTGGAAGGAAGTAAAAAGGAAAAGAAGTGTAAAGGAAATGTTTAAATAGGTTTATGATTTTGTAAAGGAGATGCAATTTATGTAGAAGAGAGGGGGCTTTGTGTAAATAGGGGAGGGGATGAGTGTCCCTCTTCTTGGCCACTTGGCCGGCCATGGAGAGAGAGAAAGAGAGATGCATTAAATGAGGAAGTAGGTGGGAGTTGGTGGAATTTTGGAGAAAAGTAGAATTATTGAGAAATTGGAAAATTTTGAGGCTTGTGAAGGAAGTAAAGGAAAATCAAGAAAAAGGGAAAAGGAAAAGAATTATAAAAAGAAAAGATATTTTCTTTGGCTTAAAATTTAAAAATGTTGTAAAGACAATTTTCCAGGTTTAAGTCGAAGATGCGGAAAACATTTCGGAAAATACCGAAATCGTCCGAAATTCAAGTATCTCGGAACGACCCGAAAATTTTACCAAAAATCAAGAATAATATTTTAAGACTCATGGTGAAATTCGTTTGAAGAAATAATTTATAGTTTTAAAACTAAAAATCCCGGAATCAGTTATCTACCGACTCCGTTGGAATTTTCATAAATTCATAAAATTCTCAGAAAAAGTATTTAGATAGAAAATATGATTCTAAGAAATAAAGTCTAAAGGACCTTCTAGAAATTCCTAACTGTTTGTGAATTAAAAATCCGAGAATCGATCAGCGACACTGGTCGACACCGGTTTTGAAAATATTTAATTAAATTCAGGAAAATTCCAGAAAATCATAGAAAATATATAATATTGAAAAATGATTTTTAAAATTGAAATCGGTCAAATACAGGAAGTAAATCGAAAAATACGATCGAAAAGCTGAATACGCAACTAAGTACGTATTCCGGGAACGGGGCATTACACCCTCGGTCGCCTGGAGGCCCACAGGTCAGACCGGAAGTTTTAGTTGCACAACATACCTAGTACCACTGTAAACACGAATATATATTGATAGCCGCAAGTTTCCCCGACCCGATGCAAGTTGTTCCTTTTATGATTTATTATGTAGTTATCAATTTGCGGGAATAGCGGGTGCAAGGCATGATCAGGAATTCAGGAGTACATGAGTACTATAAATTCAGGTCACTGTATACATAATACAGGATAACAAGTATAGTATTCTCGTAAATGTGATAATCACAAGTCAAGTATTAATATGTCAAGAGGCAAGTGATAAATCATGTCATAATAAGAAGCAAGTGTCAAGTGGCAAGTCGGGTATCAGGTGATGACACATCAGTTGTCAAGTGATACAGACAGGTGTCAGGCATTAGCATGTCAAGTGTTAACATATCAAGCATGTACTTGGCAAGTGATAAAGTAATAGCTGAGCACAATCAAGCAGAGCTGAGCAAGCTGGAGCGAAACTAATGTACAACACTAAATGCTATCACGCTCGGCGTGGTTACCGCTCGCAACGTAGCTAGACACACGTGCCGCAGTAAGCATATGAACGCTATACTACCGCTCACGGGAAAGCCATGCTCACGGGGTAACTATACTCGAACGGAGCAAGCGGTAAAGTGTTGACGCTAGATCCACCTACCAGGCGTAGCATACAGAATGTCCAGAGGACTTTAAACCTCAAAGGTTGTACCCAGAGGTTAGACCCGAAGCAAGGATACCTGCAGAGAAGGTGTTAGTTCCAGACACAAATACATAAGACAACCAAGTCGATCCGACGAAGCAGAAAAGCCAAGAGGAAAGCGAGAACACTCGCCTAAGTCTTCAGAAAACATAGTTAAATCTCCGATCTCGGGAATCTAAGAAATCAACGCATCAACGCGTTAAAGAGAAAGTAATAGAGAGGAGAAAATCAAGAGAGAGAGAATGAGAGAGAGGAGAGAGAAAGTGAGAGCTAGAGAGAGAAGTCCATGGAGAGATAGAGCGTATAGGGAGGGAGAGTATGTTTAGGGGGCGCGGGTTTAAGAGTGAGATGCGGGGGTCGCGTCGCATAGATGCCACAACGCGAGGTTCGAGACCTGCGTTCAAGTTATAACACGAGAGAACGCGGACGCGGACATGGGTTCCGCGTCGCGTTAACACGAGAAGAACATAGACGCGGGCATGAGCTCCGCGTCGTGTTGACACGAGAAGGACACAGACGCGGGCATGGGCTCCGCGTTGCATCGATACAAGAACGCGAAGGCCGCGTTATACAAATGTCAAGAACGCGAAGATCGCGTTAAGGAATTGCTTGGACGCGGGGGTATGATCCGCGTCAGCAATTTACAGAGAGAAGGGAGACAGGGAGAAGTGAGGGAGACACAGAGAAAGAGTGAGAGGGGGACGCAGGGAATGAGGGAGAGGAGACGCAGGAAAGAAATTAAAGGAAAGAAAGAAAGAAAGAAGGAAAGAAAGGAAAAGGAAAGAAAGAAAGAAAGAAGGGAAGAAAAGAAAGAAGGAAAGAAAAGAAAGAAAAGAAGGAAGAAGGAGGACGGCTGACCATGGCCGGCGGTCGCCGGCGACGGCCGGAGGTGGCCGGAATCCGGCAGCCCAAGCCTAAGCCCAAGCAAATTGTGGGGTGCAAGTGTAAAACAAAATGGATTTTTGGAGTTTTACAAAAGGGGTTTCGGAGAGCGAAGCAATAGCTCGTTGGAAAGAGTACGACGAGGAGAGGAAGATGGCGTGGTTGGTGGTGGCTAAGGTGGTGTAGGTGGCGGTGAAAATGGTGGAGAAGATGGGTTATTTTGATGGGAAAAAGGAAGAAGAAGAAGGTGATGTTGTTGGTGTTGTTGTTGTTATTGGAATGGAGGAGGAGATGGAGGAGAAAGTGGTGGAGGGATTGGTGGAGATAGAAGGTGGAAGGGTGGTCGGCCAAGGGAAGCACCATGGCTGTTTTTTTTTGGGTGCTGTCATTTTCGTTGGCTGTTGGAGATGAAGAAGAAAAGAAAGAATAACGAAAGAAAGAGAAAGAAAGTGGGGGTTTATATAAGGGAATGTGATATTTACAATATTGCCATTGGAATGCCTTAGATTTAATGAGACTTGCGTCTCCATTCACCCAGACTTGTGTCTAGGCCAAAGAGAGCCAGACGCGGAAATTAGCTCTGCGTCCAGAAGGAAAACACAAAATCGCGTTTATCAGAAAAGACAAAAGTCATAATGACTTGAAGGACGTAACATTGAATGCGGTATGGAGAGGATCTCTGCATTAAATGTTGAATCCAGGTCGGTGGAACTCGCGTCTAGCGAGGAGAGAGAAAAAAAAAAATGAAAAAAGGAGAAAAGTAAAATATCTGGATAAAATTCCGGTATCTGGGAAAACACCAAAAACTCCAGAAAAGTCCAAAAATTAAGTAGCTTGGAAAGCTTCCCAAAAATTCTCAAAAATAATAAATATTAATTAAAATTTTTTGGTGAAATCAGTTTTTAGAAATTCAATCCCATTTTCATAATAAAATCCCTGAAGTCGACCGTTGACACTGGTCTACACCGGGTCGGCCAGATTTTGATAAAATCTGAAAAATCTCAGAAAATACCTGAAAGGAGAAAATATAATTTTAAGAAGAAATATGAAAGCGAAATCTAAAAATTTGATTCCAATTGCAAACTAAAATTCCTGGAATCAACCAGTGATACTGGCCGACACCAAATCCAGGGGAATTTCGATAAATTTAGAAAATTCTCAGAAAAAGTATTTAGATAGAAAATATGATTTTAAGAAGTTACAGGAAAGCCGTTTTTAGAATTTTAGCTCCGTTTGTAAATTAAAAATCTGAGAATTGAGCAGCGGTATTGGTCGACCCCGGTTTTGAAGATTTTCAATTTAATTCAGAAAAATTTCAAAAAATCATAGAAAATCTAAAATATTAGAAAATGAAGTTTGAAACTAAAATCAGTCAAATCTGAATCCAGAAAGTCCAAATCGAGCAATACTCTAGGATCGGTCCCCCGGTTCAGACTAAGGCTGACTCCGAGTTCACGAATCCGAATCCATAACAAAACGTTCATATAAATAATTCATAATACAAAATAAATACTGAAAGCAAATCAAAAAAATACGATCGAAAATACGAATAGGCAACTAAGTACGTATTCCGGGAGCGGGGTGTTACAACTCTGGTAATAATTCATGTGATTCCTGTTTCCTGCGAATTATGGTGTATTTTCTCCTCATCCTGTGGTTTTTTCGATTAAGGTTTCCACTTAAAAATCCTCTCTCTCTCTCTCTCTCTGTCTCTCGTGCATTATTTTATCTCACATATATACACCCTACTCCCTAATCTCTCTTGTAGTGTGAATCGATCGTCCGATCGCTTGTAGCAGAAAATCTCCCCCACAGCTTGCACATTCACTATAACACCATGCCTCCATGAGGGGCAACATGTGGGCCTCAAACAGTGGTCTGGAATCATTTGATGTAAATATTTAAATTGATAGCTTTTGACTCTACTTTTCTATTTAAAGGGAATTTCGCTACAACCATCTATATCAAACCGTAATTAGAAAAATCCAACTTAATAATTTAATTCATTACAGTCACCTCTTTTTTTAACCAATTAGGCGCGCCCACATGTCAAGCATATAAGCGCTCATCAACGGCGAAAAAAGCAATTGTCCCGCAGTAATCGCCTCAAAAAAAGCGGGCTAAAATGAGGATTGCTGGTATAAAGAGGACTGCGATTATGATTGCAGTCCTAACAAAAATTTCCTATTTCTGAATCTTTATTAGGACTGCGATCATGGTCACAGTTCTCACAAAAATATCATGTTTCTGAGTCTTTATAGAACTATGAACATGATTGCAGTTCTCACAGAAATATTACGTTTCTGAGTCTTTATAGGACTACGACCATAATCACAATCATTTTTATTACAACTGCGAGCATGATCGTAATCTCACAAAAACACAAATTTTCAGCCTGACAGTCCTCACAAAAATACTCTAATTTTCAATTTATAAAAGGATTGTGACTATAGTCGCAGTTTTCTAATAAAAGCCCAGAGGACTGCGATCATGAGTCGCGATCTTCATATCAGCTTCGTCATCATCAATAGGCTCTCATTCACCGACATCGAATGATGCACAATGCTTTCCATATCTAAAAAACTAAATCGATGACAAACACAAACGAAACTCATCGGGAGCACGAATAAATGAGATCTGTAAAATATCGATCCCAAAAAAATTTGGTTCGGGTCCTCCGTCCCCTGAGACCCCCGGGAGGGGGCTCTCCGCCCCCTTTCAACCCCCACGGTAACCGGACCGCGCAAGTCGATCTGTAATTTACTTTACGTCGGGATCAAAATTGAGGGGAAATCAACGTCAGAGGTGATAGAAAAGGATTAGAGAGGAAACGAAAATATATAAAAAAGTAGTGATTAGGAGGAATCAATTTATACTGACGTAAATGAGAGTGTAGCGAATAAAAAGAGGGGTGAGTTTTTTTTCCTAATTATGAAAAAAAAAATAGGTGGCCGCAGCAAAATTTCTTTTTTAAGTCCATCAATTTTTTATTCTATTTTGATATGACACTATGTTCAATAGTTGGTCATAACTAGTGGCTTAATCCCACGCAATGTCGGGCTCAAAATACTTTCACGCCTTTGGAGTGCTTCCTCTTTTCTCAGAAAAACAAACACTACACGACATCGATTGATTTTTACAAAAGCCTTCAAATTATTTGGTTGCAAACAATTTTTCTCCCCCATTTCCCTTTTATTTTTCTAAGAACAAAAATAAAAATCTAGCACCAACAAATTAAACACCATATTACATTACATGACTATCTATTACCAATTGAAGAATTTTCGCACATTTCAAATTATCAAATTGCAATCCCCTTGATGTTATCTTAACATCCATAGTTTTTGCCTGACATTTTTTATAAGTCAACCGCTCTCTTAACCAATGAGCGGGACTCGTGTCTCACCGACTAAAGTCTCGTTTGGCAATATAGTTTTCGAACCGGCGTTACGTTAAGTTAAAATTAAATGGGGTTAGTAACCATATAAACCCTAATTTTAATACCGGGGCTACGAGTAAGTTAAAATTAAAAGTTTACTTAAAGTGAAATTTCAATAACCCCAGTTTCACAAAGTTTGGAAGCCTTCAAACTTTAGGGTCAGTTACCTCATTTTGACTCACAAACAGAGCCTAGTTTCAATAATTTTATTTTAAGCCTGAAACTCTCTCAAATTTGTTTCAAAACTTAACCTTGTTGTCAAATCGGGGTATACTTGGATTCTAGACTAAATATAATTTAACTACTTATAATAACTATAAATATATAAAGAGTTGGACATAAAATAAACATTTATTTTCAGTCCAATTCTAAACAGTTGAAATCTCATGTTTCGACATCTAAATGCAATATCTACTCCGCTAAAGTTGCTCTATATTATTTAAAGTCCATACAAATCAAAAATTATATCATTTGAATGCTTTTTTCTTATCCATCTAGTGAGCACAAAGTGAATGGCTGAAAATAACATTTTGCTTAGATCTACATCTTCAGACATATAAATTCTCGATCCGACTATTTCATCATGATCTAAACACTTAAAACGCTTACAAACCAAGCTTTGTTAGATTTCAAATATTATACATCGTTAAACTAAACAACTAAGTTTTGTTAGATTTTAAATATTCAACATTGTTAAACTAAACAACTCACTACTTTCAATCGTCCGTTGTGCGCCTACTCGATGAATAAGTAAAAAGTATTCAAAAGACATGATTTTAATTTTTAGAACATCAAAACACGAGATTTGAATCATTTAGAGTTAAACTTAAAAATAAACTTTTATTTTTGTAGTTTAACACCTATGCAAATAGAACAAAAAAATAATATATTTTATTTACTTCAACATTTTAAGACCGAAAAAAGAAAGGGTGGACCTTTTTTGGATGAGGACAGCGACAATCTGAATCTCTGCGTTGGTGACGGTTGTGACCCGTCACCTCCTCCGCATTCTCCTCACTTTACTCCTCAAGTCCTCAGCCTCCCCAGGTCGACGCCTGCTCATTCCGCAACCTCCCTTCTCCTTATTCTCACCGGCGCGTGACCGTAAACCCAAAACCCCATCAAAATAAATTAGAGGAAAAACTCTCTCCAATTTTTATTACTCTCAAAAATAAATTTCTGACTTTTTTTAACCATAATAGCCACAAAAAGTTCCCCCGCTCGTTTCCATTCTTTTTCCTTCAACCACACACACACACACACTCTCTCTCTCTCAAAGGTAACGCTTTTGAACTTTTCTCCGCATTTTTCTTCTAATTTGTTAAATGCTGGGTCTCTCCTCTTGTTCTTCTTGTTGCTATTCAAGAGCTCACTCGATCTTTTCTGAGAGATTTATGGTCTGATTTTTTTCCCCCGAAATGGGTCTGCTTTGTTTCTGTAATTTTAGATTGAAGTTTGAAGCTTAAGTTAAGATTGGGTCAGTTGTGACTTTGAGTTGACATGTTTGTATTTTGCTGCTTTTGATCTTTGTTTGAGCTGGTTTAGGGCTGAATGACCTTTTTGGGGTTGTTTGGATCACTGTGATTTGCCCCTTTATGTGCCCAAATAGGCCCTGGGTGTGATTTCTCAACGGCAACAATCAATTTAAGGGGAGAAATGATTACTCGCGAGCTGCAAATTTGAGTTTGGGCTTGAGAATTAGTAAAGAAAGAAAGGGGCAAAAAAAAAAAAAAAAAAAACCTTATTCTTATCTTTTGTGATGATTTGTGGAGAGCATCTATTTAGATCCACTTATTGGTTTGCTCTTTGTTTAACTTGACAGAGAAAGAGAAATTATGATGGTGTAGCAATAGTTTTGCTTTGCTTGGTACGCTGGGTTTTTGAATGCTGTGTATTATATTAATTATCTTATTGTAATTGTAATGTTGAAGTTAGCATGAAAATATGATTTGGATAGAGTTATCTTATTCATATAGTACTTTTTGTTTTGACTAGTATCGTTCCATGTCATGCCATTCTTTCGGAAGTTTGTCTTTGTTCACAATATTAAACATGGAAAGTGCAGGTGTATGTGGAAAATAAATCACATTTTTGTCTGTTTATTTGATCACTTCCTTCCCTTGCTTGAGCTTTGAGGAAGCCTTCAATTTGAAGTGATATTTACAATTGTGTATACTACTCATTTTTATCACATGCCCTCATCTACATAGTAGCAAATTACATCAACTGTGCACCTCTATCCTAATAGGTCAAGTTCTTGGGTTAGGCTGCAATTTGTGTAACTATTTGATATGACCGCAATGTACTTATAGTACAACGCATTTACATGTGATGCTTGTCTAGAAACATAGGAAACTTGACAATGTTTTAAGTATGATTTTTTCCCCTTACGATTGCTTAAGTTCTTCCATTGGCAAGGCCTTTGCACGTTTCATAAGCATGGGCTGTCACAGGTTCTTTTTATTTCCTTTTGCTTATAATGTCACTGTTATTGTGAATGTTATTTGTGGAAAATTTCTCTAAAAGGTGTTTCAGACAGTTGAGGGATCACTTAACAGCTACAGTAGCAGACAATCCAATCACTTGCTTCAGCTTGGTGTCATGTTCTCGTCTATTAGGCATGCAAATCTGCATTTCGAGTGGTTCCCCTCACCCTAAATATTTGATAGATTATATAATCATTGGGTTGGACACTGAAGATCTATACCTGTAAATAGATCTTAAGATTGGTAGATCTCATCAATAGTCGAGAGATAAAATATGTTCTTTTCTAAATGTGTTAATTATTCATAAGTATGATAAGGAAAAACAGTAGTTAGCCATTTGCTGCTTATTCTCAGCCACAGCTGTTGTACTCATTGTAAGCAGCTGTTTTGTAGTCTACGGGAAACTGGCATTTTAAAATATAAACTAACCCTTAGCATTTTCCTTTAACAGTAAATTACAATTGTTATTCCACTTTTAACTCTGTGTTTCTTTTTCTACACTTCTATGTTCCTATCTATTATTCTCTTGTTTTGTATCATTTTATTTTCACAAGCTGATAAAATATTGTGTTTACTTTGATATATTTTGTTTCATAATAGTCTATTCTAAAGTCTTTACAGTCTATTGATTACGGCTTATGTCTGAAATTTGAAAAAATTTTTTAAGCACTTTATAAAATTTTGGACTTATATATAATGCAATTAACAGTTTAATTGCTTAAATATTGGGCAGCATTCAATGGCGACTTTTTTTTTAAACCAGGTTTGATCTTAGGTAGACAGAGATTTTATCGAGGTAGTAGCCTATATGATATGTTATATTTGATCTTTTTATTTTGGGAAAAGTTTGGTGTTTATGAAAGCATAAAAACTGTTTATGCCTCTTCCAACTCCTAAGTGTGGAAAAAGAAAGAGGCTGAAATTGATGTTTACTTTATAACCTTTTGTGAAAGTAGAGGTTCAAAGTTTGAGATAATTGACAGAAACCTTTGCCTTTATGAAAACCAGCATGTTGTGGTTTGCCTTCCGCATTGATGCTTGATTAATGCAATATGTGGAGCATGGTTAATAACCATAGACCAATTGTGATGAAGGAGGCTTAATATCAGTTTTTGCGTGTCTGGAGTCCGGTGAGAAACATATTGCTATTTCTTAGGGGGAAAGTCTATGAAGATCAACTGATACATGATAATGCCAAACATGTGTTGCTTATAACTTCATGTCTCCGTGAATCAGGAGTAAAAACTGATCATATAGAAACAGCAATCTGAATATTAGCCCAGTGACTGGATGAAGTTATACTCAAATGATTCAGGATGTTCCAAAAGAAGAACAGTTATGCAGAAGGAACACTTGAACTATTAAGAATGAATGTGAAACAAGCGGTGCATTGAAGTTGTGGAAAGTCTGGAAAGCTCAGCTATGAGCTAATATTTTAGGCCTTGGAGGTCATGTAATTCTTAATGATATAAGAACCCAGAAATGCTCTTATAGGGAAGAACATAGTGCATGGTAATAAACAAACTACACTATGAAAAAGGAGCAAAGAGAGTATAGAAGATTCCATTAACTGGTAGGGAATCCAATGGGTTGCGCGTTTGAGGGAAATTTTGGGCCAACAATTTACTAAATCAGTGATTTAGGGCTGAAGAGGTCAAAAATGTTACCTATAGAAGTTAGAATCTCCACAAACAAAGTTCGAGTATTACTAACTTTATGAAGGGTAAGATACTAGCTACTGGTGGTTTTTTCTTTTTCATTCTACATGTTATTGGTGCGTCGAAGCTCAAATAGCCAAATCATCCAAGGTAGAACTGGTGAGGATTAGATAGTTCAATAATATGAAATGGTTTCAAAAGATCATATGATCAGCCCACTGCAACTCTGTTACTGGTCTCTGGAACAAAACGTTATAAGCCTGATCTCTAGTTGCTCTTTGATGTGAGAGGGAGGGAGGGAGGGCTGTGGCTGGAAAATTTCCTAAAACAATAAACAAATTCCCTGTGTTCTCATCCTTTTAAAAGATATTTGTTGGTTGAATGGAGTTGGCAAACGAGCTATAATGTTAAATATGAAGTATGTGTATGAAGGTGGAACCATTTTTGGTCCTATGTTGGAGATAGGCAAACGGTGGCCTTGTCTTGTACTTAGGTATTTAAAGAATTCACACAGTTCCCTATTATGATGCTGTAGTGCTCTTGAATTTTAAACTTAAAACAAGCATATTGTTGATGGACTAGTTTATAAGTCAAGGAGCCAAATATATACACTTGCAAGGATTGGTACTGTAGGAATTCACGAGTTGTTTATATGCAATTTTACAAGCTTATCTTATCTTGTAGCCAGATTCATCACAAGAATGAAAAGCATGCATGAAGAGCACAGTGAACAGTTGTGCAGCAGTTTAGGCTTACTGGTTTCTTCAATTTTAATGATAGAGTACTTCATTTTTAGTTCTAATTATAAGACTATTTACACCTTTCTGGCTTTACAACCATGTTTCCATCTGGTAAGCTCATTTGATACATATAACTTGCTTCTTATTGTTTAAACCTGTTCTTGTTGAAAGGAAACATCCTTTTCACCAGATGTATTTCACTAGCAGGAATTCTGCTTTATTATCAGAAATATTGTGTCAATGCTTCTGAAGTTGGATTACCTTTTTGTATGTAGCCCTTAAATTCTGATCAGAAAATTGCTGCATTACATTTCATCATCAATAATGTTCGGGAGATAAGGCCATAGCTGACAGTCAAAAAGAAGGATATTATAGTTGCTTCATGTACACTAAATGAAGAAAGGACTTTCTGCCAATCCCAAAAGTTTTGGGATAAATGTTTTTCTTGTTTCTCTTCTTCTTGTTGGAGATAAGGCCATTGTAAAAGCTATGTTACATTGTTGAATCTGTAATGCTATATCAAAATATAACATTTTTCAGTAAATCTGCAAGTTATTTTCTTGTACTGAATGTTAGAATGATATCTTAGAGTTTGGATTAGAACTGTAATATTGTCTAACACTATTGATTACTTTATTGCTTGATTGCTATGACATTGCCAGTTTGTTGCTAATTAATGTTTAGTTTTGAATTTGTTTCTTTGCTAATATTTGTGCACTGTCTTTGTGGTTGGTAATTGCATTGTATAATGTGCAGGTCATGCTTAGCTTTGGTATCTTTCGTAAGACAATGCTTGATAGCCCTCTTGTTGTAGTTTTCATATGCTCAACAGCTTGACCTGAAACAAGTTTCTGGAAGGTGACAAAGGAGTGAGGACAACATACATCTGAGAACGTAGATACAGCAGCTTGTTTGTAGATGGAGCAAGGTAGCTGTTTCATCCCTGGTTTCTTTGTTTTTGATACAATTCCCAAGTTTCTTTTGGTTATATTTCTGTAATAGCTTGCTGATGAACAAGGACCAACAAGTTGAGATGAATTTTTGACCAATTGCTTGACCATCATATGTCCATGAAATACGTGAAAACGAAGTCGCGATGAGAGTCGGTGACATATATACGCGAGAAAAATACCCCACGTATACACGTTAAGGCTAAAGTAACCTGAACAAGCTATATAATCACCGTGATGACATGATAACACTGCAATATAACATATAAATAACCACACATGATAACAGATAAATAAAGGAATAGAATAAGTAATGAGTCAAATATATCGGGAATCAAAGATAATGACAGGAATAAAAGAAAGTGAGAATACCAGTAATCTAATAGAGAGAACTCCATGTTCCTCAAGATGCCTATGATTCTCTCCAAATACCTGACTAGTAATAAATAGCTAAAGATCTGAATATGCAAATTCAGGGAGTTAGAACTCTTAGTGAATGCGTAAGAATAAAGGGGAAGGTGCACATGCATATAATGTGTGAGCAGAAGAAGAAATTATATAGTAGAATAAAACAGACATAAATGAACAATACATAAGCCAGTCAATGCTATAATCAGGTTTACATTAGGTCATGAGTATACTCAGATATCCAAATCAGGTCATGGTACACTATAGAGAGCTCATTATTATTTGTAAGCGAACACCAATTGTCACATGTAATAGACGCATTCCATACTACGCTTACTACACATGTCAATCAGGATCCTATGTTATTCAAACTGATTGGTTGAAGACATTGTGTGTATTTTAAGTGGGTCCCGTGCATACTCGGGACTACGGTCCAAACTCCTGGCGCTGAACTAAGCCTTACTGCAAGGTAGTCAGGAACATGTATAACATGTATAACATGAACAAGAATAGGACTAGGGTGTTAGTCACCCCACAAGACCTTGCAGTGGAACCCTCTTTCAGCTGCGCAACCTATTTCCTAGGTCTACCCAAAATACAGACGCTGTCTCCTCTATCAATTTTCCCAATCCCAGTGTAAGTTGTTTAATGTCATGTTATTTAGATTATCAAGATTGTTTAATGCACATGTTACCTTGGTTACTGGGATAACTCGATGAAAGGTAACATCAACAGGTGTGATCAAGATACCAGTATAACATGATATGTAGCAAGTATAACAGGAGAGTGTTGTTACCGTATAACAATATTTTTTCAGCAACTATGGTAACATGGACAATAATTATCAGGTAAATGTCAAGTATAATCAATCAAGTTTTCTAGGTAAATCATGATATTTAGGATGAGTAATGACATGCAAGCATGAATAGAATAATCCAGTGCAAAATATACAATCAACTTAGATCCTCGAGTCATTGACATATCCACCCTCTAAGTCACCAATAAATCAGGTCGATCAATAACTTGCCATAAACTTCGAACATATGATATTGTCACTGATATCAATGAAATCACTCATAATAACTCTATCTCCATAACTGAATAACTGGAGTGCCAAGAACCAATCATGAAACATTGAATATATATATCCTCAAGATCAACTAGGTCAACAGATACTGGAATGAATAAAGAGTAGAACATCCTCAAGTAATATGGAATTTAGGATGTCTCTACATCTGATAATCAACATCAACAAGGTCATCAATACTCAAGCAGTATAATCAGGGGTAAAACTGAGAATACTCACAACTATAAATCCAAATACATCAATCTCATTAGAATATTGATCAAAATCTTTTGAAACGAACACAAGATCAACTCTAATTCTAGAAAGTGACATATACAGATCCACTCAATCTCAAGATCATTCCAGTTACATCCTTGATTTATCACAACTAAATCTGAACCCGAGACGGTTACACATGAAATGACATAAGTTCAATATCTCAATACTAAGATCCAAAGTCCATATACATTTGATACCCAATATCAATAAGGTAACATCAAGAATTGTCAAGGAACTCTAAATATCACTAAACATATAAGAAACTGATACCTGACAATCTAGCCATCATCGACTCACCAATCAATCAACAAGTAATTATTATGCAAGTTCCAATTCATCACATAATTGTCCGATAAATACTGCACATGAGTGATGCTACCTGTCCTCAAATATGAACTAGTCTAGTCACTCAATAGGTTAAATCGAGTCACAATCTAAGGTAAACCCATGGTTCACAGTCGCGGTCTCGGCCGCCGACTCGGCGAGCACTGAGACAGATCGGTCTCGGCGACTCGGATCGGTCTCGGGCGATACGCGCAAAACGCTACATAGAAAGCTCAAAAAATTCTGAAAAATCACGAAAAATCTTAAAAAAATGTGGGCATCCACATACATGTATCACATGTCTAAAAACTTAGCACACTAAACATAAAGCGAAAACATAAATACACACGTCGTCAGTAGAATCATATCAAAATACATGCACAATATAGTAAATTGCACAAGCTACATTCATAAATACATGCTAATGTAGTTATTTTCACATTAAATTGCGACGATCGGGCAGTGGCGGCGATCTCTAGATCTGAGCGAGAGGTAAGTTTTTTTTCTTTTTTTTCTTATACCCGTTCGTCACGGGTGAATATACGTTTCGGTCGAGAATCAGAGTCGACTCGGTCGACTCGGCCGAGTCACTGCCGATTCGGCCGTGAATCCGCCGAGTCGACCGAGTTAACTCTGATTCTCGACCGAGTCAGTCTCTTCTGAGTTGAGTCGACCGACTCGTGACTCGGACTCGTCTCGGAACGGGCCGAGACGAATACGACTCGGCCGACTCGTCTCCGACTCGGCCGAGTCTTTGAACCATGGGTAAACCGCAACAAGTCCTGTACCAATAGCGTCGAACTACTAACACATGAAATGACGCTGATAAATACTCAAATAAATATATCATTTATCTACAAATATGAACTAGGCCAATCTTAAGATCAATCCAAGTCACATTTTAGGGTATTTCAAAACTAGCTTAGAATCAAAAGTGGTAATCCTCTACACATGTAATAATGCTGATAAACGTGCATATCAACTACATAAATAAGGTGAACGCTCACTGATACCTCATAAAGTGATACATGTAATCATACTAGTAAAATATCTCAGACAGTCACATAAAATAATACAGGAAACATGTATATATAATATTGACAACGATAAATAAGAAAAATGATACAAGAATAAACACTCACATGAAATGACGCGATTTTCGATCCGAATTGCCGTCTGGTCTTCACTACACGAACCGGTATAAATCTCTGAATCAACCCATAAGTCAATCTTCGAATCGCCTGGCTATCGGGTTTATAACGAGTACAATTCTAAATCTCCCATAATGGGTCCGGATCGTTGCAACACGCAAACGAACACATGAACTCACACGAACATACACTCGTACACATACACACACTATATACATACTCAGATACACACCCACATATAATTACATACATATATACATACATATATGTGCAACTTTAATTATACAAATAAGACACATCCATGCAAACGCACCCACGTATACACTACCCATGCATGCATATTAAAGCACACCAACACACACATAATTAATACAAAATAATACACATACTTACAACTACAACCCACGCACGCAAACGCGCGCACACACACACATTTATAATACACACAATAGCATACCCACAGAGATATAATGCAACCCCAACCTACACACACACACATACTCTCTCTCTCTCTCGAATATAGGGGCTGTTTGGACGTAAAAGGTCATAAAAGATCGTAATTCATAAATGACTTGCAACCCAATTACAACTACGGTGCTTGTTTGGACCGTAATTCGTAAAAGACTCATGCAACTCAACTACCACTCACTTGCATCCCAATTACCACTCACTCACAACCCACTTACAGTTAATTTTGTGGTCATGCAAGTTTGTATTATTTTTTATGTTAATATTAATTTTTTAATATTTAACATTTTTAGTATTTATTTGCAATATTAAAAATTTTAAAACCACCAAATAGTTAATTTTGTAGTCAACTTTTTCACTTACGACTTACACATTACGATAACCAAATACCATAAAACACAATACACTTTCCTACTTACAACTTTATATTACCAACCAATCACTGTAAAACTTATATGCATGTAACTCATTTACAACTGTAAAAGAATTTAACAATTACGACTTATGAATTACAACCAATTACGACAACCAAACATACCCAAAAATAAGGAGAGAGAGAAAGTAAGAACTTACCACGAGGAGAGGGAAGAAGCTACACTCATGGCAAGGGAAGAAGGAGCACGACCATGCGGTTGCTCGCCAACAGAGATGGAAGCTGCGGAGGTAGTCCACAGCTCGCCAGAGAGCCTGCGGAGAAGATTAGGCTGGCGCGGAGGATCACGACGGAGTGCGTGATGGCCGGCCAAGGGGATGAGCTAATGGGGGTGCGCTCTTGGTGCTTATGACCATGTAGAGGGGGTGTGGTTGGGTTGTGCCGAGGGGCTGCCTTGGGCGGTTGGTGCTTGGACTGTGCTCGACAGGGGAAAGCCCGAGTACTTAGGCTACCAGAGATGAGATGGGTGGAGAAGGCCAAGAAGGTGAGAGAGGTGGTCGTGATGGGCAGCCGGCGACACACGTGGGAGGCGCGATGGAGAAGTGGTGATCACCAGAGGAGCCAAGGAGGAGGAGGAGAAGGCCATGCTTGAGGCGGCCATGGACGGTGCTCGATTGCTCGCGGCAAAAAGGAGAGCCCGGGGGTGCGAGGCAATTGTGTAGGAGGCTGTCGTGTTGTGGCTCAGGTTGTGGGAGGTGTTTGGTGACGTGCACGGTGCTCCGGTGGAGGGAACTGTCGCGGAGTTCAAGCTTGGTGGAGTGAGGGCATGGATGTGTTCGGGTGCAGGCGACCTGGATTGGGGAGGAGGCCATGTCGGTGGTGCAGCGGCCAGGATTGGTTGAGGTTGACTCGCCATCGGGGTTTGATCATAGGGTGGCGGCTGTGATGGTGGAGGGAGGAGATTAATAAAAAGGAGATTAGGGTTAGGTTATAAAGAGATGAGTAAATAGGGTAGGTATTGGGTTATAGCCTTATAGGGTATAGGGTTGATTGGGTTTGGGTTTATGCTAATGGGTATAGATAAAAATGATATGGGCTTGATCATGGGCTAATATCAACGGGTTTAGGAATAGGCTAAAGGAGAAAGAGAGGAAAATAAATAATAGGAAGAAAAATAATAATAATAACAACAACAACAAAATTAAGAATACTAATAATGATAATAATAACACTTATAACTATAACAATAATGATAATGGTAATAAACTAATAATAATAACAATTACCACTAACAATATTAATCAATAATAATCATGATTAACAAAATGACAATAATAACATAACAATAATTAGAATAAAATAAGAATAATCACAAGGATAATAATGAGAGTAACATCAACTATCAATAATAATTAATAAACCTAGATGAATATTTGACAAAAGTATAATAATATAGTATTATAAAATAGATATTACAGTATGTATGCCATAAATATAATAGGCCCCACTCTAACTATATTTAGCAAGCCTATAGATATCCTTTTCACTAAAAGGTTTTAATAATCACTTCCCCTAAATTATGAAATAATGAGCTCACTAGTGCTGGGAAACTTACCATACCATTATCAAATACACATGATTTCAAAACAAATTTCACTTGGAAACGTTACTGATTTATTCATTTGAATGCAGCTGATACATGCTCTAGCAGGCAAAAAGGTTAATTCCTCGTCTACAATAGATATGTTGGACACCTCTTACTCAAAATTTCAACTGGAATTTCACTTTGTTTCAAGCTTGATGAGATTCTTATGGTTCACATCTTTTAGGGAAATTTTTAGTTTAGTCAGAAATCATCGGAACTTTAACCTGCTAAAAAAATGTGGGTAAGAGTTTCTTCTAGCTTAAACAATAACATGAAAATTTCAAAGACAACTCTTCTATTGTCGTATTGCGGCCTAAGAAGCATGTATACCGACACAGGATATGGGTACGACATGGACATAGACATGTGACACAACAAAAACCCCATAAAAAGTGGGACATGGGGACACGACAAAATGACATTAGAATATATAGAAAACAGGTGAAATGATAAAAGAAAGTGCATAGAACATAATACATAAACATGTCCTTGTATCCAAAAGTCTAAATATATATTATAATATAATGAACATTGGATGATAACATATATGCTAAAATTTTACCTATCATACATTTTTAAGACTTCACAAATATTATATTGAAAGATATCTAAACTTATTATAGCATCATAGAATCAATATTTTGACACATTTTTTCACTATAATTTTTGATATATACATGAAGCTAAATGAATATTTCAAACATGTAACGAGAACATAGAAGTGTATGGAAAAATGTAGAACACACGTCGAAAGAGTTTCGACGTGTGTTATAAAATAAAAAATATAGCATATCATTTACAACATGTTCATAAAGTGTCCAAATAAGTGTCCAAGAAGTGTTAGTGTCCGACACTGTCGACATACCGGTCCGACACGGCTACGGCTTCATTGTAGAAGTGCGTGCTACGTAGATTGCGCGTATTAGTTCTAATTAACAGGAGGTTTGAAGCTATTCGAATTTCGAGTAATTTTACATTTTTATGTATATTGTGTACATTTTAAATTTCAAATTTGAATTATTATGTTTTGCATTGGATTTTTATTTATCTCAAGGTTCAGGTTTCTAATAGAGATTTTTGCTGGATTGTATAATTCATAATGTTAGACATCTGCAACCCTTTAGATGATAAATATGTTGTGGAAGTTGGACTATGAAATTGTGTATGGTGTGGTAATAGCAAATTAATATTCATGGCGAGTACAGGGCAATGTTGCGACTGTAAGGACAGTATTGGGAGATACATCCTATTAAAAGATGAAGAAGACCCACGATTGGCAATGTTTGACAGGCCTCTTCCATGTTTTGGCTGTGGAATAGGATGGTGTTCGTGAGTATGCCACCCCACTCATCTCTCCTCTTACCATGCTGACTCCTCTGATAACACCATTCACTTGCAGTTTACTTCTTGGATTTGTATGCCCATTAATCTGGTACTATGCTGCAATTCTCTACTTACGGAAGTACTACAACAAGGATCCTAGAGAACGAAGTGGCCTCGCTGCTGCAGCATGCGCTGTGAGTCTCTCTCATTGGGTGAATATTGACTGCATTAATATCTACAATTATATTTGTGAGTCAGCTGGTCAATGGTGAAACCAGTTGTTACTTTTTGGCCAATTCAGTTTCTATCTACTACAGGACAAGTAGACATTCTTACGACACAAATAACTATGGTTACAAATCTCACTTAGAGACATTAAAATGGTTAGTAAAAGTATGTGGACTCATAGAAGTCGTCCTTTAAACCACAGGTCCTGGAAACAACCAGGAAGTTGCTTTTGACATGTAAACACTAGGTGCATCGTATCTTCTGAAAACAGAGAAAAAGGTTCACGCTTACTTGCTGAATAACACCCCAAATTCACACTTCTTAGTGATAAATACCGCATATTGGAATTTTTTCCTTCCAGATATGGATACCTCAGTTTTTTTTTTTGGTATAGCATCTGCCCCCGATGTTAGCAGTAATCAAAGATGATATACCAATTTATGCTCCTTTTAATTTTGACGCAGATAAGGAAGCAAACAACGCTAGCTAGATCTTATTCTAGCGTCATCGAACCCTGAAATTCAGGTAGGAAAGTACTCGAATCTACGAGCAAATAACTCAAATTCACGAGTAAAAGATAACAACTCGAAACCACAAGCAAATTAAGAGGAAAACTCAGTTATATTGATCAAAGTTGAATACAAAAGTAAAGGATACAATAACCTTTTATAGGCTAAAAAGAAGTATTCTAATCTAACTAGAAAACTAAAATCAAACAAAAGAAAATGAAAAATAAATTGGAATCCAAAACGTACCCGAAAACTAAACCTAAACAAAATTAGATACTCTGATATAGAGGGCGGTGACAAAGTCAGTGGACTAATGATTTTCATTAGTCAACTAATGAACAAGCCCAAAAATTATCAACTCTCTATTGAACGAAATTAGTCGACTATTGAGTGAATTAGTCGACTTCTGAGAGGGTAAGTCGATTAGTAAGTCGACTACTGAGAGGATTAATTGACTGTTCTTGATGATTAGTCGACTAATACAAATCATGCTATTTATTGCATTATACTACATCAGTACATGGTTCAAAGTCACGGTCTCGGTTGCCGACTCAACGGGCACAGAGACACATCGGTCTCGGCGTCTCGGGTCAATTTCGGGCGATACGTGCAAAACGCTATAAAGAAAGTTAAAAAAAATCTGAAAAAATCACGACAAATCTTGAAAAAAATGTAAACATCAATATTTGTGTATCACACGTTCAAAACATATCACTGAGACGCATTGGTCGCATAGAGCCTAACTGTAACTCCTCGATTCCGCAGGTACGGAGACGTTATTGCGACGTATATACGTAGGTCAAAAATACCCTTATATATACGCTAAGCATTAGTAAAAGCATGAATCAGAGTACGAAAGTATGTGTTGCATTATACATTCTATCATACGAGTACAATTACAAAATTGTCACAAAAAGTGACAATATTACAAGAATATTACATCACTGATAGGCGCAAATACGAGAATACAAAGGGATATACAATTATGAACAGTACAAAAAATACTCATGAGTTACAAAAGAAAAACTCGAGAGAAGAGTAGGCGGGCCTGAGAGGATGGGGCTCCAGACGGTCTGCCGACGATCCACGCTTCCTCTGCGCATCTCTAATCAGCAACTGAAAGAATCAACAAGTTCCAACCTCCGAGATCTGAACATGCAGGTTCAGGGGAGTCAGAACTCTCCAATGAGTGGTGTGGTGAATGCCAAGTGGCATGCAGGGGTAAGCACACGTGTATCGATAAATTCGAGCTCAAGAGCATGCATTGAAAATCGTGTCGTGAGCATAGGCATACATGAGTAGGCAATGAGACAACAAGTAAAATAAATGTGGTAAAATCAGTTATATAAGCTCGATTTATCGATCCGTGAGGTTAGTACGTCGAAGGAATAATCCAAATAAGAAAACCTTCATATATACCATATACCTCACGTCACTATATCCTGAGTTTATATAACCTAAGTTATTTCCTAAACTATAAAAACATCATAAAAGTGATTAAACTGATGAAACCGATAATACCGAATACAAGCAAAACCAGTCGTACTAATTCAGATTATGGCTTCATGAGATAAGTACATGGAAGAAATAATCCAAATAAGGAAACCCTCATCTATATACCCTATATCTCACGTCACCGTATCTTGAGTTCATATAATCCGAGTTGCAAAATAGTACGATAACTTATTGATTAACATCTTATTATTATTACTCGTTCGACCCATATATCTAAGTATGTGTACAGGCGTACGTTCCATCCCACATACATCAATATATGAGTAAGTCGAGGTTGTTATTAGAAACTGATGATAAGACCAATGAGTTATATTTACAATGGGTCCCGTACATAGTCGGGACCATGGACCAGGATGTTCCGGTGCTGACCCGGAACCTGCCTCTAGGCAAACAGGAGATGAGTCTTATGTTATGCCCATTCAGGAATATAACAGGAAGTAGGGAGTCAGCGTTTCCCTCGAAACACCTGAAGGCACTCAGGTAGAACCGGAAGTTTGAGTTGCACAATATACCTAATACCACTGTAAACATATTCACCACTTGAAGTCCATCAGTTTCTCCCTTATCCGATGTAAGTTGATCTTTTTATAGTTTATTATTATATAATTATCATATTACGAAAATAGCAGAAGCAGGACAAGAGTTACAGGGGAAACATGACATAAGTACTAGAGATACATGTCACTGCATATAATACATGATGCAAGACATGATTCCCGAAATATGATAATCACAAGGCAAACAATAATATATCAGGTGGCAGGTAATAAGTGATATCAAACAGGTTTCAGGTGATAGCAAGCAGGAGTCAGGTGATAGCATGCATGAGTCAGGTGTCAAGTATTAGCATGATGGATATCACTATCATATATCTCAATACAGAAAAATAATACGATACATGAGGTCGATACGAATACAAGAAAATAGTACTGATATAGGGGATCGGTACGAATACCAGAAAATAGTACCGATACAGGTGATCGGTACGAATACAGGAAAACGATACAGTTTTGATAAACAGTATAAGTACAGGTTTCAAACTCTTCACAATCATCAAGGAAAGAATAATAGTTGAATTATCATGTAGACAAGCGGGCATGCAAGCAAACGTACATTCAAGCGTAGCTAAGTAAGCTAGAGCGAAGCTAACGTACATCACTAGACGCCATCACGTTCCGCGTGGTTACCGCTCGCCTCACGGCTAAACGCACATGACGAAGCGAGCTGTTGGTGAGATTTTGCTCTCCTGTTTTAATTAACCGCAAGTGCACGGTAGATTGTTGCAGCACTTGAGGGTCAATCCACAGAGACAGGTGGCTCTTTTAGTTTTAACACTTCTAGGCGAATTGGTGAAAAGTTTGTAAGTAGAATTTTTAAACTAAGAATTACTACGGAAAAAGTCAAGTCGAGCACTTAGGGTTGAATCCCCCTAAACTAGCATCATGCGGTCAATATTGGTCTCCATACTAGTATGCTATTACTCACCAAAATCTTTACTTTTAATAGGCAAAGTAAGTCTGAACACTAGATCTAAGCATATGGTATGCTCTAGTTACATCATCCATCAAAGGTAAATTAATTTAAATTAAACAAATAGCATAAAGACAGCAAAATCTTAAGCATGGACCATTAACTCCCGATACATAACCTGTCAAATATCCAGTTATTTTAGAAATTAATCTGCTAAAAGTTGTCAGTCAATTGGTGTGCAAATAGCCCTATATAGGAGATCTAACGGATGACCATAAGATAATCTAGCCTAGATTCATCTTTCCTAGGTACTAGAAAAATTACCTATTCATGTTATGATTCATGTTACAAATATATTCTAAATATTTAGTAAGCATTAATTAATTACATGTGATTAATAATTAATTAAGATTAAGAAGAAACAAATTGTCATTAAAAATTAAAATTAAAATCAAAATAAAATGAAATTAAAAAGAAAAGCCAACCTTACCTGGTGCGCCCTCTCTCATGCAATGATGAAAAAGCTAAACTCTTTTTGCTGCAATCAATGGAGAGAAACATTATATGCACTTCTTTGCATAGGGGTGTTTGGTTGCAAGGAAGTGGGCGGAAGTAAGGAAATAGGAAAGTATAATTGCTCACTTCCCTATCTATCCAAACACAGAAAAGGAAAATAAGAAAACCCTTTTCCTTTTTTCTTCTCTCTTTTACACAATCATTTACTCACTTCCAGAGTGCTACAGTTAATTTTGTGGTCATGTAAATCTCATTTGTAATAAGTTGTAGCATCAAACAGTTAATTTTTTGGTTATGTAAATCTCACTTGCATTCTAATTACAGTCCATTTTTTATTTTTCTTAATTAATTTTTATTTTAATAATTTTTTGCGGTCAACTTTATTGTCAACTTTTCCACTTCTACTTTCCTTTACCATCCAAACACTGGAAAAGACATAATATTTTTCAAACCACACTTCCTAACAACATCCAAACACCGGAAAACTTACTAACCAATTCCCAAGTTCCAAAGAGAACTATCACCACTTCCTCACTTCCTTACTTCCTTACTTCCATCCTAAACCAAACAGGCCCATAGTTTCAAAGACGAATAAAAGGAGGAAAAACAATATTATATTAAAATGAATTCCTACTATAAAGATTGGCCGCCATGATGTTGCATTAAAAACAAAGAAAATTAAAAAAAATAAAACCTAAACCTAGATGCCGGCCACAGCAGCCCTCTCTCCTTCTTATATAATAAATAATTTTTTTACAAAAAAGCCCCTCAAATTAAAGATATTACATATTAAATCAGTTTTGACTTAGGCTGATTCTGTAAATGGTCAATGCGGACAATCAAACAGTCGAATTAGTAAAAACTTTCAACAGCGAAGTTGTAGATTTTTGAATTCTCTTTCCGTAGACGTCTTGAATGACTTCTTTCGGAGTCCTGTAGCTAAAGTTATGGGCAAAACACAGCAACATGTTTGGAAAGCAACCATCAATCTTTTACAAATTGCGTGATTTTATTACTGAAAGTAACCGGATTTCTCTTCTCTTTTCTTTACCTGTTTCCTGCAAAATTCAATCAAATATACCTGAGTAGCATTATTTATATACAAATAATAGATAAATAAGAGTATGAAAATGTGATAAAATTATGCTCATCAAATACCCCAACAACTATCTTTTACTAGTCCTCGAGCAAAACTAATAAAAAGAAAACTAAACACAAATAAATAGAAAAATTAAACTATCCTAACTCACTTTCGTAGGAATCTCAGTTGTACTTAGCACGTGCAACAAGCCGTTAAACCCCTAGGTTACCCCTAGAGGACGAGTTTTGTCTCGTAAGGATTTTCAGTGGATTACACCCACAAAATCCATAAAAGAATGAGATTAAGAAATAAACAAAAGTAAAATAAAGATAACCGAAAATCAAGAAAAGAAAAAATCATTTTTTTTCAAGTTAACTAGCTAGCAAGATCATAAATTTTCATGAGTTTCATTTTCAAGTAAAACCTCAATTCAAGAAATCATATTGCTATAAAATAAAGTCTCAAATCTAAAACTTTACACTACCTGTCTTAAGTTTCAGATCTTATGTACCCTGTGATCGTGATGTAGTTCTCAAGCTTGGGAATATTGACTCCAATTTTCATATTTATTTTTGTGATAACATTTTTTTAATACTTTTTAACTATCTTTCGCATAGATATCGAGACTTCCTGAGGCCAAGGCACATAACTAATTGATAATCAAAATTATTATATTTTTATGGGTGTCTTGTTCTATTATGCTTTCTCAGCTACCCATGTAGCAAGCTTTGAGCCAATGCTCTCAAACCAGATGATCTTAGGGCAATAAGTGTAAAAACACTCTGACAGACTTAATTACTCAAGTAACTGAGGCCACAAGACAAGACTTATTAATAAGCATATTTTACTATATAATATTTTTTTTATATATATTTTTTAGTATTCTAGTTGTAATCAATATCCCAAGCCTATGAATTAATAATGTAAGTGTTATTGGGTACATAATCACTTAGGCTAAGTTTGATGGTATGTCTGTTTTAGATTCCAATCTTTATTTTAAGACTTTATGACTCTTTCATCTTGATTTCACCTTTAAAAATCACTCTTGGATACTAAATCACTCACATACTGGCTAATCATTTGTAGAAAATTTTCATTTTTTTTTGAAGATTTCTAAAGGAAAAAAATAAAGAAAGAAAAGGAAATAAAAAAACCCTAAAAGCAAACCAAAAAAGACTCCTAAAAGAAAAGAAATATATGAATCTCCCCCCACACCTAAACTGTGTCATGTCCTCATGCACACAAATGAATACAGAGAAAAATAATGTAGCATGTAATTTACATATTCAAAACATGCACACAATCATGATGATCATGCAATCCAAGCATACAAAAGATATAGAAATGTAAATAGTACACTAGAATTAAAAATACTCACAGTGCGCTAGAAAACTAAGCTGTCGAAGCAACAAAAATGCTCCCTGTGTGTGGTGGATGCCTCCTTACTTATCTTGTATCACTTGTAATAAACTTGACACATAGGTTAGAGAAAGAGATAAATAAAAGACTCACTAAAACTGACTCAACTAACTAAAAGAGAAATAAAAAAACTCAAAAACTAAAAGAAAAATAAAACAAATATATACATATGTACAACTTTACATCTCCCCCACATTTAGATCTTTCTAGGTCTATTCTCTCGAGCTCGCTTCCCATCATTCTAATGGGTTCTCTTTAAGGAACATATTAAAAATGTTAATCTTTTTGTCATCTTTAATTTTATCCTTTCCAACTTATTCATCACTTTCCTCCATCTCCTCCTTTTCTTCTCACATCTTTTTCTCATAAATTCATCATTATCACACAACATAATTAGAGTGACCACAGTATGATTGCCTATGAATTTAAGCTCATCCTCAAACATTACCTCAAAACTTAAATCAACAATTTTCTTTGGAGGTGTGTAACTAACCAAAGCATTCCTAACTGATTCAGCCAAACATATGGGTTTGTCTTCAAATAGGTTTTCAAAGCTTTGATCAGTTAGAGATTCTTGAATCATGTTTTCAAAAGCTTGATCATTGGTTGGCTCATCGAAAGTGAAGATACTCAAATCGAGTTTTCTTTTCTCAAAGGGAACTCTAGATTCAATATTCTCAATGCATGTTTTCTTACTACTATGATCACACTTTTCAGTAAAAAAAATTCAAGAAACAAAGACTCATTATCCATATAAGCATCCTCGCATATTTGATCAGTGTGCTCCATTTTCTCTATATGAGTGAATAATATATTATGCTCCTCAACACTTGTCTTTTCACAGAACTTAGAAAAATCATCCTCAAATTTCTCTTCAAGCAAAAGTTCATCATTATCACATTCATCTTCACAATAAGATTCAACTAACTCCACATGAGGTGTATGTATAGCCAAATAATTTCTAATCACTTCATCAAGACACTGGCGATCATTATCAAGTTTGTACACTTCATGTACATCACAACTTCCTCAATAAGCTTCTCATATTCAAGCTCTTCAATACGATTCAAATTAAATGATGGAGTGGACTCGAAGGGCATCTCGATGGAATGAGTAGACACGTCAATATGATCATGGATTTCCTCGTCAGATCTCAAAATTTTAAATTTTTTCGCTTCATGAAAATGAATGTGCTCTAGAATTGAAGGTTTGACTCAGGAACAGATTGAGCGGATAAGGAATTCTTCGCTTGCCCACTAACTACTTCATTTGCTGTCCTATTTAGACGGGCCAAGTGTTGAACATTGTCACTGAATTTTTCTTGTGAAAGTTGCCTTAAGTTTTCAAAAGGCTCCTCAAATGTTGGTTGCTTTTCCTTATGATTGTTGTTGAAATCAACTTGTGAAAGTTGATGAAATTCTTGAACTTGATCTGGACTTGGGGTTGAAACATGTTGACTGAGATGAATCATTATTTTATCCATGTGAGTACATGTCTCAATTAGCTGCTGATTGGTTTCAACCATAGTCTGCTGCATGGATTCGAAACTTTCCTCTAATGTGCTTATCAGTTTCTCATGATCATTGTCAAATCCCCAAGATGGACGTGATGGTTCAGTGTAGGACCAATTGGATTGAGAATTTGTATGTGATTGGTCCATACAGAATCAGGATAATTCCAACACCCTGAATTGAAGTTTGAAGGATAGGATTCGCTCGTAGGTCCTTGAAATATATGGAATTGATTTTGACCTAGTCCTAGCGAATACCCTATCGAAGGACACTGTTCTGAAGGATGATTTGGATCTTGACAGTGATCGCAACTCATTTGATGGTATGAAGAAAATGAGTAGTTCGTAAGATGGATGTATTCATTAAAGTCCGGAAGAGAAGTTGGTGGATGGAAATGAGTGTTTAGCCTATAAAATGGATCATAACCAAATGAATTTGGATAGGCCATGGGAAAGGATTTTTTAGATTTTTTTAATTTTTGATTTTTTTAACAATCCGATAAAAGTGTCAAAACTAAAGATAGAACACCGTGTCCCCGGCAACGACGCCAAAACTTGTTGGTGAGATTTCTCTCCTGTTTTAATTAACCGCAAGTGCACGGTTGATTGTTACAGCACTTGAGGGTCGATCTATAGAGACAGGTGGCTCTTTTAGTTTCAACACTTCTAGGCGAATTGGGTGAAACTTTGTGAGTTGGTTTTTAAATTAAGAATTAATATAGAAAAAGTCAAGTCAAGCACTTAGCGTCGAATCCCTTAAACTAGCATCATGCGGTCAATATTGGTCTCCATACTAGACTATTATTACTCATCAAAATCTCTACTTCTAATAGACAAAGTAAGTTTGAACACTAGATTTAAGCACAGGATATTCTCCAGTTACATGATCCATCAAAACTTAAATTAAATAAATAACATAAAGACAACAAAATCCCAAGGTGGAGGTGGTCGGCCTCTTGACTATGAGAGAGGAATTGGAGTGAGGGGGAGAGAGATTAGAGAGTAGAAAGAAATTGAGAGGAGGGAGTGAGATTGAGAAAGAATGGGGGGAAATTAATGGAGAGAGAGAATTTGAGAGGGAGGGGGCTCTCTCTGCCGTCGGCTGGGGAAGAAAAAGAAAAGAAAAAGAAAGGGAAAAGAGAGAGAACAAGGAAAAGGAAAGAAGAAGAGGGAAGATATTTGGGGGGGGGGAATTTGTGTGGAGGAGAAAAAAGGGAAAAGGAAAAAGAAAAGAAAAGATGTGGAAAAAAAGGAAAAGGAAAAAGGAAGGGAAAATAAAAGAAAGAAGAAAAAGTTCCGATTAAAACTCCCAGATCCGAGAAAATCCAAATAATATTTTATTTGTCAAAATTTGACAGTTCCGGAAATGTTCCCAAAAATTCTCAAAAATAGATAATATGATATTAAGACACATGTTGAAATTGAATTTCAGAAATTCAATCCTATTTTTAAAATAAAAATCTTACAATTTATCGGTGATACAAGTCAACACCAAATCCGGTCAAATTTTAATAAATTTTAAAAAATTTTCAAAAATGCGTTTACATAGAAAATGTGATTCTAAGGAATAATGTAAAAACAGTTTCTAAAAATTCAACTTCGTTTGTAAACTAAAAATGCAGGAATCGATCGGTGGCACCGGTTGTACCGGCTTTGAAGATTTTGCAATTAAATTAAGAAAATTTTTAGAAAATTATGAAAAATCTAAAATATTAGAAAACAATATTTGAAACTGAAATCGGTCAAATCTGTCCATCAGAAACATCAAATTGATCAATATACTGGATCGGGTCCCTGGTTCAGACTCGGGCTGATTCTGATTCCAGTAATTCGGATCTAAATACCAAACGGTGATATAAATAATCATAAAACAAAATTAAGTTCGAGAAAAAATCAAAAGAATACGATCAGAAAATCTGAATATGTATCTAAGTAAGTATTCCGGGAACAGGGATGCTAACCCACTAGATATCTTAAGAGATTAATTTAAATTAACTAAATATCTAATTAATATTATATTATAATATTAAATTAAAATAAATACTAATATACAAAGGGGGTGAGAGGGAGAGAGAGAAAGAGAGGTCGGGAGAAGGGAGTAAGAGGGAGAGAGTGAAAGAGAGTGGAGGGATGGAGGGAGGGGGGAGGGAGGGGGGAAAAAGAGAGTGAGTGAGAAATCAAGTGAGAGCGATCAGAGGGAGGGGTGAGAGAGAGCGGAAGAGGGGGGTAGGAGAGACAGAGATCGGAAGGAAGGAGGGGGAGAGAGGAAAGCGAAGGGAGGGAGAGACAGAGTGAGAAAGAGGAGAGCGGAGGGAGGGGGCCTGAGAGATCTGAGGGAGGAAGAGAGAGATCTGGACCTGGAGGTGGACGGAGACGGTGGGCGACCAGCGGCGGGCGAACGACGGCAGCAGGTGGGCCGACGAAAGATGTAAGCCCTAATCTTTCCTGCTTCTTTTTTTCCTTTTTTATGCATGACTGACTCGGCCCTCAACTCGGTCGACTCAGCGGAGTCAACCCAAGTCGTATCAAGACTCAGCATCGGCCGGGTCAGAGTCGGCCGATACTTCGAACCCTGCATCAGTCCCTCCCTCTTGAAAAGAACTCGCCCTCGAGTTTCAATCAATAGAACCATGAATGATGTTATCTTTAGCAAACTCGACCTGACAAAAAGTGATTCCAAAATCTTGATTCGCCTTGATGATCTTCCAAAGTGCAATTGACTATAGAACTTGGCACAGGTGTAGAACACCTATAGTCATGTGACATGGAATAAGCATCTTAGAAAATCTGAATCTTTTTCATTTGTAACTCGACAAGCCGTACATCTCCTTATAGTTGTAGCTCAATGAGGGATCATGCTCTTGTTGTGCCCATGTGCCAATAATAGGTGATATGAACTTGAAGACTTGAAAATTTTCATCTCTAACACTCTCCTTCCGCATGAAATGATCTTTGAAATCATGAAGAGCAGTGTTCTAAATATCCCCGATATAACCCCGATATTGTGCCGATATTGCGTTTATGGCACTTAGCCACAATGATTTGGCACATCCAAACCGATATAGCGTTTTTCATCCAAAATCGCCGATAAATAGGCATGAACCCGATATATCGGCCACAATTTCGGCGATTTTGGACCCGATATAGCGTTTTACACCCAATTTCTAGGTTAGGTATTTGGGTAATTCGAGTGATGTGACAATGTGACATTTTTGAAGATTCTACACTTGGATAGTGATTATAGTTCATAGGCTTAATGTAAGTTATCGAGTTAAGTATATCTTAAACATATAAGTATGATGTTTTATGTAGATTTATATAATTTATGTATATATTATCTTATTGAGATGCAATTTAAAACAAGAAGATATGTACATTTACAGTCCTATTTTTGAAAATATCCCCGATATATCCCCATCTCTGATTAACTTTTCCGGCCGCTGTGGCCGCCATTTAGAATACTGATGAAAAGTAGATGCACTATGATGCCAAGATGGTTTAAACTCTTCCAATAATGGTATCATCTCTTCGGGTGGAGTAATTTCTTCTTTAACAATTAAAGCAAAATTTTGCTTTGTTTCCTTCAATTTCACAAAAAACTCGCTTCAGTTGCATATGAATATGAGTTTAGGCTCTTTTTCTTTTGCCGGCTTTGAACAAGCGGAATAGGCTTCGTGGCAACTCTTTTACCCTTCTAAATGAACATATAAATATTCTTTTTACTTTTGTGGGTAGCGTCAACATCATGTTGCCATGGTCCCAAAAGAATATGAAACTTGTCTATATCGACAACATCACTAGCAACATAATCTAGATAAAATTTGCCAATTGAAATAGGGACATGACAAAAATCTGTTACCTTGAAGGCGGGGTCTTTTTTGATCCACTCAATAGTGTAAGGGTGAGGATGTGGTTCCGTCTCTAGACCAATGCACTAGAAATGATATTCTCGCAACTTCCGTTGTCGATGATGATACCGCACATCTTGTTTTTGACCAAGCACCTTGAGTAGAAGATATAATGTCATGTAGTGTCAGGGGCTTTTTGGTTGCATAACAATTGATGTGCCACATAGGTCTCCATACTCTTCGGCAAATTGGAGTCTTCCAACTAAGTCTCAATTTTCACTTTGTCTTCATTCTCATAGTTCACTAGCTGACTTGCCTCCTCTTAGGGCATTCATTGGACCTGTGCCCAGACCCTCCACACATATAACACTTGTCAACACTAGGCTTGGCATAGGGATTCTCTTTATCCTTTGTTGCTGTGGTGGTGGTTGTTATCGATGCTGACACATGGGCTTTGATCGTCTGCTGGGCAAGCGGTTGGTCATCTGTCGTGAAACTCAACCGAATCCTTTCGCCACCTGATGGCTCGTTAATTGACATCGGATGCTTGAAAGGTGGGGCCTTGCTGTGTAGTCTCTCGATCTTCATGGCCTTATTGCGGGCTTCATCAACGAAGAACACGTCATGAAGGATCACACGTTCTTGGATGGGGTACTTTAAACCGCTGATGTATTTTGCCGTTGTTCTTCCGTCATGGATAGATCACATCGTGATGAGAGGTGATAGAACTCCTCCCTATACGTCGCAACAGTCTATGTACCTTGTTTGCCGTGTTCAAATTAATTGTAAAGGATTTGTTGATAATCGGGTGGAAAGAATCTACCTTGTAGGAGTTACTTCATACATCTCCATGTCATCACGGGTGGCTTGCCTTGGCATCTCTTTGTAATTTATAGTTGGTCCCACTATGCGGCTCCTCCTCCCTTGAACTTGTATGTCACGAACTTGACATGCTTCTCCTCGGGGGTATAAATCATATCGAAGAACTTCTCCACTTTATAGATCCAGTCCAAGGACTCGATATCGAGGTTCCCACTAAAGGAAAAAATCTCGATCTTCATCCTATATTCATTAGGACTTAAGTAATCTCTTCTCCTATCATGATTAGTAAAAGAAAATCCTCTTCGCCTGTTAGGATTATGATTGGCTATTCGCCTATGGCCTCGCCCATAAGCCATCCCTCCGTCGTAGGTTTCATCTTTGAAGTCGTCTTCTTAATAGAAGGGGTTGTTCAATTCTTCTCATCAGAAAGATCTTCATATTGAAAATTTCGTAGAAGACGTCTTAATGGTTGTGGTTGTTGTGGCAGTTGTTGATGTAGTGGTGGTTGTTGTGGTGGTGGTTGTTAAAGTGGTGGTTGTTGGAGTGGAGGTGGTTGTGGTGATGGTTGAGTTGATTGACGACCATGTTCGCTATGGTATATACCATCGGTTAGACTTCGGTCATCAATCTTGAGAGACTACTTCTTGATCTCTTGAGTCATAAGATCAAAGGTAGATTTGATAGGGCAGATGTCTCCTTCAATAACGCTTACCCTTGCGGAAAGGTCTTACAATTCATCATCGTTTCCTGCCATTGTCGAAAAGTAGCCGAAGCTCTGCATCACTTGATACAGACAAGGAAGCGAATAACGCCGGCTAAATCTTGTTCTAGTGCCAACGACCTTGAAAGATAGTTTCAGGTAGGAAAGTACTTGAATTCACGAGCAAATAACTCAAATTCACGAGCAAAATATAACAACTCGAATCCACGGGCAAATTAAGAGAAAATTCAATTGTATTGATCAAAGTTGAATACAAAAACAAATGATACAATGACTTTTTATAGGCTTAAAAGAAGTATTCTAATCTAACTAGAAAACTAAAATCAAATAAACGAAAAAGAAAAACAAATTGGAATCTAAATTGGATCTGAAAATTAAATCCAAAACAAAATTGGATACTCTGGTACAGAGGTCGATGACAAAGTTAGTCGACTAATGGTTTTCATTAGTAGACTAATGAGCAAGCCCAGAAATTATCAATTCTCTGTTGAACCAAATTAGTCGACTACTAAGATTGGATTAGTTAAGTGCTGAGAGGGTTAGTCGACTGGTAAGTCAACTATTAAGAGGATTAGTCGACTATTCTTGATAATTAGTCGACTAATGCAAATCTTGTTGTTTGTTGCATTGCTCTCCTACCTCAAATTTTGATAGGAAAATAATCATTTTTGTATATAAAATCCCTCAAGGTTAGCTTCTTTATATAACAAGTTTTTAGCTATCAAAGTTTTTACGTAGCAATTGGAGGAGAGGACTTGGTCGTGGTGTTGATGGATGGAGAAGGAAGTGGATGAGGTGATGTTAGCATTGAGGGAAGGAGGAAGCTGGTGGTGGTAGTTGGGGAAGGGGGTGCTAGTTGTGCGTGCGTGTGTGTGTGTGTGTGTGTGTGTGTGAGAGAGAGAGAGAGAGAGAGAGAGAGAGAGAGAGAGATATGTTCCCTTGGAATCTTCAGTGGAAGATTATTTGTAGAGTTGGGGAAACTTTACGGTCTTATTATGCAACTAAGCCAATTTTTGTTTGCGAAAGTACATGCAGAATCCAAACTCTTTTTAGGGCCTGTCGGCGCGGAAAGAACACCAATTTATTTTTTTTTAAAAGAGTCAAGTTTCTATATGAAAGCTAAGGAAAGAGCAATGAGTCCCACTATGAGACTCACATCTCTTTTTCATTCTCTTGCTGTTGGGGTCAGTTTGTTTGCCCAGAAAAGAGCTAGAAATGATCTTGGGATTATGAATTTGGCGGGCCCCATAAGATTTGTGTTTGGTTTCAAAAGAAAAAAAATCTAACCATAAAAGAGGTGCCAGGTAGGCAAAACCTCTTGTCAAATTTTCTTCCCAAAAGAAAGAAAAATAGAGAGAAATCTGATCTCTAATTTTTTATATTTTTTGTCAATCTGCTACAATTCATCCTTTTTGATGGGGTTGCTTTTATAAATTAAATATTTAAAAATTACACTTTCCTCACGTTTCTTGCACCCAAACAGCGAGGATGAAAAAAAGATGTGGGTCTCACAACATGACTCACTGCTCTTTCCTTACCTTTCCTGTAGAAACCTGACTTTTGTCATCTTTTTTATGTCCTTTCCGCACCAAACAAGCCTTGGATGAAAGGAATGTCATGAGAGTGTAATTTTTAAATATTTAATTTACAAAACGTAACCATATCAAACATGGTTGATTGATTGATAATAATATTAAAAAAATTTAGAGATGTCAGATTTGTCCTCATTTTCTTGGTTTTGAGGAGAAAAATCTGAAAAGGGTTGCCTACGTGGCACCTCCTTTTAGATTGAATTTTTTTTGCAACCAAACACACTTTGGTTGAAAAATCTTAGGGGACCACCAAATTCATACTCCTAAGCTCATTTCTTACCTCTTCTGGGCAAAGAAATAGACCCTTAGGACAGACATGTTTGAAAGCGATGTTCTTTGGACTCTTGGACTAGTAGAGACTCCAGTGGCGCAATGAAACATAGAATATACCATTCCGTTGCAAATGAAACTTTTGTATTCAAGTTTGAAATCTAGCATTGCATCATGTAAAGCTATGATGTGATGATGTTGGCTGGGAGGGAAGAAGGAAGGTGGTGGTGGTGATTGGGGAAGGGGTGTTGGTTGAGAGAGAGAGAGAGATGTTCCCTTGGAATCTTTAGGGGAAGATTTTGTATAGTTGGGGAAACTTTACGGTCATGTTCTATGACCAAGTCAATTTTTGTTGGAAAGTACATGTAGAAACCAATCTCTCTTTTGGGTCTGTTTGGTGCAGAAAGGACATCCAAAAAAAAACTGAGAAGAGCCAGGTTTCTATAGGAAAGCTAAGGAAAGAGTAATGCGTCCCAGGTGAGACCCACATCCCTTTTTCAACCTCTTGCTGTTTGGGGTCAGTTTGTGCCCATAAAAGGGCTAGAAATAATCTTGGAATTATGAATTTGGCGGGCCCCATAAGATTTGTATTTGGTTGCAAAAGAAAAATCCAACCATAAAAGAGGTGTCAGGTAGGCAAAACCCCTTGTCAGATTTTCTCCCCAAAAGCAAGGAAAATAGAAAGAAATCTGATATCTCTAATTTTTAATATTTTTGTCATTCAGCTACAATCAATCGTTTTTGATGGGGTTGTTTTTTATAAATTAAATATTTAAAAATTTCACTTTCCTCACATTCTTGCATCCAAACAACAAGAGGATAAAATAGATATGGGTCTCACAATGGGACCCATTGCTCTTTCCTTAGATGTCATGTAGAAACTTGACTCTTGTCATTTGTTTATGTTATTTCCGTACCAAACAAGCCTTTGGATGAAAGGAACGCGAGGAGAGTAATTTTTGAATATTTAATTTACAAAAAGCAACCACATCAAATAAGGTTGATTGATTGACAAAGATATTTTAAAAATTAGAGATGTCAGATTTCTCCTCATTTTCCTTGCTTTTAAGGAGAAAATCTGAAAAAGAGTTTTGCCTACATGGCACCTCCTTTTTGATTGGGTATTTCTTTTGCAACAAAACACACTTTGGTTGGAAAATGGGGACCACCAAATTCATATTTCTAAGCTCATTTCTTATCCTTTTCTGGGCAAACAAATAGACCCTTAGGACCGACATGTTTGAAATCAATGTTCTTTAGACTCTTGGACTAGTAGAGACTGCAGTGACGCAATGAAACGTTGAATACCACTCTGTTGTAAATGGAACTTTTGTATTCAAGTTTGAAATCTAGCATTGCATCATGTAAAGCTATGATGTGATGATGTTGGCAGGGAGGGAAGGAGGAAGGTGGTGATGGTGGTTGGGGAAGGGGTGTTGGTTGAGAGAGATAGAGATGTTCCCTTGGAATATTTAGTGGAAGATTATTTGTAAAGTTGAGGAAACTTTACGTTCTTATTATGCGACTAAGCCAATTTTCGTTGGCAAAAGTACATGTAGAAACCAAACTCTCTTTAGGACATATCCGGTGCGGAAGCGGAAAAGGACTCCAAAAAACCTGAAAAGAATCAGGTTTCTACGTGAAAGCTAAGAATAGAGCAATGGGTCTCACTGTGAGACCCACATCTCTTTTCATCCTCTTGTCGTTTGGGGCGAGTTTGTTTGCCCAGAAAAGGGTTAGAAATAATCTTGGAATTATGAATTTGGCGGGCCCCATAAGATTTGTGTTTGGTTGCAAAAAAAAACCTAAATCATGAAAGAGGTGCCAAGTAGGCAAAACCCCTTGTCAGATTCTCTCTCCAAAAGGAAGGAAAATAGAGAGAAATCTGACATCTCTAATTTTAATATTTTTTAAAATTCAGCTGCAATCAAACCTTTTTGATGGGGTTACTTTTTGTAAATTTAAATATTTAAAAATTACACTTTCCTCACTTTTCTTGCATCCAAACAACAATAGGATGAACAAGAGAAGTGAGTCTCACAACGGGACTCAGTGTTCTTTCCTTAGCTTTCCTGTAGAAACCTGACTCTTGTCATTTTTTTAATGTCATTTCCACACCAAACAAGCCCTTGGATGAAGGAACCCGAGGAAAGTAATTTTTAAATATTTAATTTACAAAATGCAACCACATCAAACAAGGTTGATGGATTGACAAAAATATTAAAAAAAAATTAGAAATGTTAGATTTCTCCTCATTTTCCTTGCTTTTAAGGAGAAAATCTGAAAAGAGGTTTTGCCTACGTGGCACCTCCTTTTTGATTTGTTTTTTTACAACCAAACACACTTTGATTGGAAATCTTGTGGGACTTACCAAATTCATACTTCTAAGCTCATTTCTTACCTTTTTTTGGTCAAATAGATAGACCCTTAGAACCGACATGTTTGAAAGCAATGTTCTTTGGACTCTTGGTCTGGTAAAGACTCCAGTGACGCAATGAAACATTGAATATTCAATAAGTGTAGCATGAATTTGGACGGTTTGAACAGTTAAAAGGGAACACTATCTTCAATATTATGCAGTAGTTTAAAGTTATATAGATTAGTAGTTACGTGAACAATAATATTCCTTAATAAAAATTTCTTATGCAGAAATTGGACAAAAGTATACAATGAAATGCATATACTAATCAAATAAAACTGTAAAGCCATCATTTATAGTCTCAGAGACATCTCCAATGTGTTTTTGACATGTCAAGGATACATTGCAAAATTTTAGAACATGTTCAATGGCATGTATGATGTGTCCATCAAGTATCAGAGTAAAAGATGTATTGGAAACATACAAAATACGGGCACATCTCATTGGTCAAAGTATTCGTGCACCATAGAATGGATCAGTAGATGAATAGTTATAGAGATGTGCAATTACAGATCCATGTGTCAGTAATGATGCCCTTGTTTCATTTCTGAAGTCTTCTTATGGTGTTTCTTCTGAATGCTTAATAGATACTTGACACCCATGTAATATGCCCCAGTAATCTAAATTGGAATCCTGAAATGGTTTCTGGAAAAGCTAGAGTGATGAAATGGGTAATGAGCCTATTTTATCGGTATATTTGTGCTCGTACCCGTGAATGGCATTAGGGGGAACATATTTATTTGTTATCGGTCCCTCGGATCTAGATCTCCTCTCTGCACTTCTCAAAGAGTTCCATTTACACTACCAGATTATAGGTTATTCTTTTACTGCTGTTTTGTAGTCCTGCATTATTATTATTATTTTTTATTTTGGCAAAATGCTTATTTTTGGTTCGTTAATTTCTGCAGGCACTGGTCTGTACGGTTGTAACCTCAATTACAGTAGCTGCGATTTTTTTAGTTTGAGCATTGTGATTACTAATAGCTTGATGGCGTAAACAGCAGGACAAACGTTCCTTCCTTTTTTTGTTTGTTTGTTTTCAAGGAAATTTGTTCATCCCTCCTGTACGAGGCAAGAGAAGGCGATAAACTGACATCCTGTATCTTTTCGGGGTTTCTTTTGCTCTCATCTTTTGTATTTTATAAATTTCTACTTGTATATTAAGAAACAAACATTAATTTTGCAGTTACAATGTAAAATTATCTTCTCATGGGATTTTTTTTTTTTTTTTCTGCAAAATTTTTCTAGGAAGGTACAAAGGCCTATAACTTGCCAAAAAGAGTTGGTAGAAATAACAGTGGAGATGACACTAAGTTTTTCTAAATTAATTTAAAATTCCTAATTATATTAGGATTAGCCTAAAGTTTCCATATTTGTTAAATAAAAAACAAGCAGCAGAGAAAATAGTTCTTGTATATTTTTCTTTTGAAAACCTTTTATGCTTCTTCAATAGCAACACACACAACACAATTCTTCTCTTCCCACTTCTTAAACCCTAAACCCTACTGCCTCCTCTCTGCAACATCTATGGCGAATTGGGCAGAACTTCCAGCAGACCTCCTCGCTCTCATCACCACCTGATCATGCATGTTGTCATTCACCACCACCAGACGCCGAGGACACACAAATCTTATTCCGATGTTATACATTACTTAGTTCTCTTGTTTACCTTGTCATGGTCTATCTTTTTGCTTAACGCTATACTTTTTTCTTCTTTGTTTAAACTCGTAACTTGAATGTATAAACTTTCGAATTGTAGTGGGAGTTCAGACAGTTCTTGCTTATGAGTTGCATCTTGTTAGGTGGGTAGGTGAGTTGATAACGATGTGTTCGTGAGCCAAACCTTTCTCACACACCCACACAGGACTCACAAGAATGGTAAAAAAAAGGAAGAAACACGTATACATACTTCTATTATGAAGAAATAAGTATTGAAAAGTTAGGAATAAAAGAAAGAAAAGAACCAAGTGCGAAGGCTTACCTCAGGCAAAGCACACTGGGGTTGATTACATCTTGTGTTGGACCCAAGAATTGATGCAATGAACATTATCAAAAATCTAGAAAATAATTTATCAATGCAGTAAGCCTTGCACATACAATAAAGGGAAATGTCAATAAAATTAAGTGCCAGTAATAATATGTACCAATATTGAATGAATACAAGGTAGTTAATGTTGAAATATATATTCTCTCTTGTCAAATTAAATTATTACCATTAGTTGCCCCTAATATCTCACAGGAGTGGACATTAGCACCCATCAAATTGATAAAGACACTCATCTGATTAATACACTGACCAAATTGACAACGACACCTCCTAAATTTT